>OY720031.1:9483412-9790203 GCA_963082485.1 Eudonia mercurella
CTTTACTGTGCAGTTACAATTGGTATATTAAATATCAATCACAGGCGTCAGTCTCACACAAACTACTTTAATCATAAAATTATATACATGTGTTTGTGATGAGAAAATAAAGTTTATTTTTATTATTATTCTCTTTATTAAACATGATATATCTTAAGAATTTTTTTACAATATTTTATATTTATATATATTTACAATATAAAATATTATAAAAAACTTAACCTAGGTTGCCACCGGCAGCGGGGATAGAACCAAGCTATCGATGGTTAGGGCTGCATAGTGAGGAACCTCCTGACAATACGTGCCGTGTCAAGGAGTACTGCATTTGCATCTGACCCTTGACCCAACCTTTCAGCGAGAGCCTCTCTAGGTGTTGATCGAGGCTCTTGGCTAAAAGACCGTTTGCCGAAACGACTATCGGTACAATAATGGTTGAATCCACATCCCACATGGCGGTAACCTCGTTAGCCAAGTCAAGGTACTTACTAAGCTTGTTCTTCTCGGCTTTCACGAGGTTCTCATCATGAGGTATGGTGATATCAACCAGTATTGCCCGGCGCTGGGATCGGTCGATCACCACGATATCAGGCTTATTGGCGACAATAGTCCTGTCCGTAATGATAGAGCGATTCCAGTAGAGCGTTGCATGACCATTTTCGAGTATTGGCGCAGGTGCGTACTTATAGTACGGCACCTCCGATTCAACAAGGCAATATCCAAGAGCAAGTTGCTGGTGAATTATTCTGGCTACTTGGTTGTGTTTATTATTATTATTATATTACTTTATACAAGTATACTGTACCTATACTTTTTACACAACGTAGGTTTTCCGGAGAGAAAAGGTACAGTTGCCACATTAAACGAATGCAATTTTCGTTTCAATTCTTAAAAGTACAACCGCAAGAAGTGATTATTTTAATGGCGGACTGGGTGGTTTTAAAAATGTAGCTGTTGCTTTTATCATTATTGCGATGGACACGGAAATCATTTTCACGACAAATAATTTGGTGTTGATGCATCTTTCAGACTGTGAAAAGATAAAAATACCTATTGTGCTTTCTTCATAAGTACAACAAAGATATTAAAAAAACCGTTTTTTAACATAAATCTCTATTTCGATGTAGTACTACTTTATTAATTACTTGTGATACAAAAAAGTACTTAAATATTCAAAGCAATTGTCTAATAACGTAAAGTGAAAGCTGTCCTTAGCCTTCATCATGGCTTCACCAATGCATTTGAAAGGTTATTCTTATTTTAACATTTCGTTACATTAACTAATCCATTTCCCTTTTAATCTGAACATGGCGTGTAATAAAAAGTATTTACAGCAATTGTATTTTTCAGTGGACCAAGTTATAACTGATTCGAATTCGCAGAATTTTCTTTACGGTTGCTGGTTCAATGCTCGCTCTCTTTTGTAACAACATCTATAACCTGGTATTTCATCTGCTTTAAGGGGGTGCAGCGCGGAATTTCGAAAATGTACGTGTTTTTAAGTCACTGGTGCTAGGCGCTGAATAGGTCATATATATTAAAAGGACTAGTGTAGGTTAGCTTGATCCTTTCACAAGGGCATGGTTGTCTTGGAATTTGAAACAAATACCCAGAACCTGCATTAACAATACGTAAAAGTAATGATATATAAAAACTTATTTCTTTAGAAACTTTGTAAATACAGCACAAATGAAACAATGATTCGACATCAAAATGTTTGTATTGATATTCCGCAGGGCACTGTTGTCTTATTTTTTAATTAAAAAATATTAATATGAAAATATTAAGACTTTTATAATTTTTTACCCAAACGCTTATGATTTTACGAAAGTAAACATTGCTATAATTAAATCAGCAGCCTACTCTGTACATATATTAATGTGCGTGCGTATTCGTAGTCGTGCGCCGTTGTCACACCACTGTCACGCGCCGCTCGCGAGCTATCATAAAGAAACTTGAAACTCGCAGTTTTGCGTCCGCGCTGCACCCCCTTAATCTTAACGTATTTTTAGAATCGCAGAAAATATTGCGTAGTTATGTTTATTACTGCCTCTTAAGCCCCCTTTAATTACTCGCTCAATCTTCCACTATGTTATTTATACACTTGCTACTGATTGTCTTATAAAGGACTTTGGGCTGCAGCACATGTTAGCCCTTACACTGTTCCCCACCCCACCTGTGTCCCTATCTACTGACCCTGATTAGTAGGGTATGGCAGCTGGAACTACGGGTCCGGCTGTTTTTTCAAGGGTACCACGGGAGTTCCAGTCCTAAGATCCTGCCGTTTATGCCTTCGCGGGCGTCTCCGGCAGGTTCCGGACATGGGTTGGACTCGTGGTGGCATGTGGTTAGCTGTAGAAGTGGGAATGTTCGTCTGCCTGGTTGCTGTTGGCCAGGCTTCCATTTCGTGCACAGCGAGCGGGTCCAAGTAGCGGTCTCGAGGGGCCCGAGGCGAAAGGACTTGCGGGGCACGTGAGTTGCCCATAGTTGGTTGCATTGCTCGGTGGTTTTCGCCGAGCAGAACTCCAACATCTCCGGTACTAGTCTAGATAACTAGTAGAGGCGCCCGCTAGATGCAAAGTCAGCCTTGTAGGATTTTGGAATTGACGAGGTACCTGGATGGGTACTGAGAAGTGAGTGGGCTTACAACTCCGCAACCAAAGAGGACATTTGGTAGTCGACTTTAGAGTTGACGAGCCGAGCAGTGGAACTGCGAGTTTTACTCTTAGTGCAACGAGAAATGAGCAAGCTTACAGCTCCGGTAACCTATCCGGATATTAGGTAGTGGACTTTACGTGTCCACGGGGTAACTAGCTTGAGACACTAGTCTTAAAAGTACCGGATGAAGAATGCGCTTCGGCGGGTTCTAATCTGGCGTTATGACCCTGACGTAAATGGTCCCTTGTGCTTGCGCAAGGATGTCTGACACCTTTAGCTTTATAACCTTAATGTTGGTAGGGGGTGTCAGGATAAACTTTAAAGTCGTGTGGAGTTGGGTTGTTCCCTACCCTATATAATAAGCTTTACACGAACCTAATCGAGCACTATATACGTAACCACGCCAAAAGAGCTCGCAATTATTCTGTGCAATAATTAGTTCTTATAACTATGTTCATGAGCATTCAATGAGCTCAGTTTGTTCCTCCTGCTTTTGCAGTAAGTAGCATTGCTCAACGCTTTGATTGCTCAAAACAAAGTAGAAGTAGTACGCGGTGCTTGCTATTTACCCCGAGCCATCCCCGTGGCAAAGAAAGGATGTTTTTTTAGTAGGTAGGTCTCCCCTTCCCTTCGTTGAGCTTTCGGTAGATGAGCAGGGAAAGGGACAGTCCCACATAGCTCGACGTCTCCCTAACCTAACAGGATTTTACCTAGTCAAAAGTATTTATAAAAACAACTAAATATTGAATATGGCGAGTTCAAACGCAAAAAGCCGTCAAAGGTACTACTACAAAACACAAAGTTCTATTTATTCACCCAACAAGTAGTTGCGTATGAAAATCAATTTTCGGTATTACTAATTCGAGCAGCTTCTCGGAAACAAAATTATGTATGTAATGTTTCTTCGTTCCGAAAGCCTGTTTGCCGTAAGAAGATTTGTAGACGTGTTTGATGTTTGTACAAAAGTAAATTAGTAAGTTACCGTACCGATCTCTGGCAAAGACCTTGTTAATTGAAGATAAGCTCACAATGGGAATTAATTGGATTAATCAGCGTGTCACAGTTCATCAACGTGTTATCACAGACGCGTGTATATTGTAGACAAATTGCGTATGTTGTTTGACTTTACGCGACTCGAAACTCGGATTCAGGGGCGCAAGAGTATTTTAATTAATAACATCGCTATAGAACATGACATGACTGTCATTGTGATCATAGTGGCTTTCATAGAAGCATGCGATATTATTTCGGTAGCATTTACGATTTGACGTGACGTGATATTAGATATGTTTACGTATAAACAAGTCTTTGGGTAACTTGTTATTATTAATTTTACTTCCTAACTTCTGTTAATGAAATGAAGAGATAATATTTCGTCTCAAAACCCCTCGCAGCTACTTTAATCATGTACTCTTACAATTAATAAAAAAAGTCCTAAGGTCAAAAGATGCATTTTAATCGAAAACCATTTCAAGTTGTGTAAGAACTGGATTATCATTATGAAAACAGCCATTTTGTGACAAGAACTTGGATCTACTTTAATTTTTACAGAAAAAAAGTATTAACACGGAGGAAGACCGTAAAAAATATCTTTACAAAAAAAAACAGTTGTATTTAAAAATGTTTCTTTCTAAATCGCTCTAGTAAGTTGAATTATGTATAATCAACACAATATGCATGCAACTCAATCCAACATCTCGCTCGCCACAGGGAATATTGTAGATGTAACCAATACGGCGCTATCGTTGCCACAGATAAATCCTTGTAAACAAAATTGTTGCTGTCACCGATATCGTGTTTTATGATGGGCACGAAGGCAACATGAAATTCAAATCGTACGAAATTGACCGCGATCCCTTCCCAACACAACTACGCATAACAACTCGACGGAACACCCCAAATCCTTTGAAGCCGACGGACAATGAGTGTGACATTGTGCTATTATTATATTTTATTTTCCCCCACGGCTCCTTATTATTTTTATACTTTTCTTTTTATCGGGGTTATCGGCTATAAAAAGCGGAATGTGTCTGCCTGATTGAACCTTCGCACCGCGCGATTTTATTTCCGAAAACACTGTTACGCACAATCACGGATATCGAGATTTTTATTTTTAATAATAAAGATGTGAGTGTTTTATAATTACGCCTTCTTTTATTTTTTTACAAAACATTTTTTATTGAACTTTACAGTGTAGAAAGTACATTTTTATTAAATGTGTATGTTCTGGTAATTATAACTTTTGTTATAATATCTAAACTGCTTATTATATCGAACGTTACATTTCACTCTGATAAAAGTAATCTCTTTAGGATATGACACCCAATTCTTAGTACCTTCACATTAAAACATAATAGCATTGTGACATTTCCGAACCCTTGGCTTAGAACTATTTATTGAATATAAACGTTACAAAGTAGTGGTCTAACTTATAAAATGAATAGATAATCGATATGATACTATATTTTACGATGGAACGGCTTGTGGCAAAGTAAAGTAAGCTTAGTTTATGGGTAATATAGCAGACGGCTCGCCGCGAGAAAGTTTACTTGCATTTTGCATAAAATCGATATAGTTTCATCGCAGTTCCGGAGGGCCCGCAACATGATGTTCTGAACGGGAACAGCACGTCGTTGAGGCTCACCGGTAAAACTAGCTTTTTTTAATAAGATAAAGTTTTACTAGAAAAAAATCATGCAGTCTCTGACCGCGGGGTATCGATAGCTCAGTGGTCAGAGAATTGGACCGGTAATCCAAGGGTCGTGGTTTCGATTCCCACTTGAGCTTTTACTTTGTAACAACATACTTATAGCAATGCGAATGCAAAAAATAAAATAATAACAATATTTTTAATAAGTTTTACTTACATATTTTTTCTTAATTCTCTATAGTCAAGTATTCGGAAATGTATCAGGACCTTTTTTTTATCGGTTAAAGTCCTGTTAAGTATCGGGAAAATGCTTATGACTTTTTCTCCTAGTGAATGCTATGTATTTACCCAATTGATAAAGTTACGTTATAGGCTTTACAGTTGAATGGCGGAGTGCCTAGTGTGAGTCTTGTTTACTATCCGTATTCATTCGATTACGTTTACGAAAACGAACATTAGAATGGCAAAATTTTAACTCTTCTCGTATGTCGCCAGGAGGCGCTGCTTCAATGCCATACTGTTTTCGTGTTTGATAACGTGTTCGAGTGTCAAATAAAACTTACACAACGCACCCAGTTGAATCGGTTATCGGAATGAAGGAAGGAAGGAATTTTGTACAATACATCCTTATTTCTTGTCTTTATTTGCGCAGTCATTTCAGTTAACATTTTAATGTTAGTGAGGTTTCATATCAGTAAGTATAAAAAAAGACAAAGTGATGAAAAAGTTCCACGAGTGGGATTTGAACCCGCACCATGACCATGACATGCCGGGTCAGGTGCACTACCAACTATGCTATCGTGGCTCAATCCAACTCGCCGAAATTAATCAACACTATCTACTCTTACTCTGTAAGCTGAGGAGCCCTATATAGTGTCGACAACTACATCATCAACATGAACTTTTTCAACACTTTGTCTTTTTTCAAATTATAATTTGTTTGCAACAAAATTTGCGTAGAATTATATATAATCATAATCAGTAGCAGGTATGTTTGATACCCACAACCTGTTGTGTATTCCCATTGCACTAAAGTAAACTGTATCGTGAAAGTCGTGAAACACTACTTGTAAAATGGATTAAAAAAAAACTAAGACCTAAACGTCAAACTGTATGTCAGTCTGTCTTTACACACGCAGCGCAACGTAGCACCGTTATGCGATATATATTTTTTTTTGTATTCATTATTGTACATTTTTATTTTCAACCGCAAACCTATTGTGTCCCATTGCTCTATAATTTTTTTACATTTTTTACATAAAATATACAAAATAATATATTTCATAAAAAAATTACAAATAAATGCACAACCAGTTAAAGGCAAACACTGCATGTACCTACTGATAAGGGCAATTAATACAACATATAAAAAAGGAAAAAATATAACGTATAATCTAGCCATTATCAGAAATTATACTCAGTAGTGAGATTCGAAAAAATGCTAAGTCATAAACGTTAAACTGTGTGTCAATCTTTCTTTACAGACTCGCCGCAACGTAGCACCGTTAACGCCGGCGAAACAAAAGCGCTATTTTTGTTAGCAAAAAAGGTGCTTCAAACGCGCGAAATATTCCCGCCAACCACTCTACTGTCGTGACTTTTGTTGCGTGAAAAATACGAGCTCGCCTCTCCATGTTGCATGCATTATTCTAAATATATATTTGAGTTTTTCAAAAAGAAAACTTTTGTACAGGATTCAATAATTTGTAGAATTTTTGGGTCACCTTAACACTTTTGTTGGGTTTATACTGAATTTATTATGATTAAGCTGAGTACTTTAAATAATTGATTGATATTTAGATTTTGTCCACAATGCAGATAAATAATAGTAATAATAAAAAATTTATATTAAATGCTTTAATACAACTTTTTGAAGATTAACTACAATTCTCTAATAAGTCCTATAACGTAAGTATTTTTATAGTGAAATATCAAAGTAATCATTACAATAATTGCCGTCTCTAAGTGCGGCTATTAAAGCAATAATATTAAAACAAAAAATCCATTATACCTTTGGGATTCCAAAGCATACACACGCGTGGCCCACACCTTCATTCGAATATCCCTAAGCATACCTACATTCGTACACAATTTCAAAGTAAAATTCAATTCGAAAATATACAAAACATTTTCCCCTACCACGATGTCAATAGTAATACGTAGTGTGAAATTCAAAACAGCATCGTTGGCCTCACATGGAAAACTAAGCACTATGCTCATAACGTAAACGCGACACAAGTGGCCTCGGTGAAGAGCCGCGCGGGAATAACTCGCGCATGTGAAGTGGACTTTTAACAAGTTGCTCCTTTGTTTTAGAAGTTAACCGCATAACTGGGTATTACGCTTATAAAAATCTAGATTGTCTTGCTAGTACGCTTTAAAGGCTCTGGACACCTTTAAGGAAAAGGAAAGGGTACTAGGTATATACGTGTCAGTGATAAAATAGTTTTTTTTTCAGCCATATTTTGTTATAAGTATCTTAGATTTTTAATTGCAGTTTTGCAATACTTTTATGAATTTTGGTATTTATTTATTTACTAGTGGACCAGGCGGACTTCGTATCGCTTTGACAGTTTCAAAAATCTTTCAGAATTTCAATAAAAAAGTATAAAAAGCTACCAAATAGGTTCTATTTCCAACATCAAATCCAAGACCTAAGTAGTAAATTATGAGTTTCATTCCTGTGGGAACATCGGGATAATAACTATCCTATATATTAATCCAGGTTATAAACTATCTGTATGTCGAATTTAATACAAATCCATCCATCCGTTGCAGCGTGAAGAAGCAACAAATATACACACACAAAAACTTTAGCATTTATAATATTAGTGTGATAGTGTAAAAACTATCCTATGTGTTAATCCAAGTTATAAACTATCTGTTTGCCGAATTTCATCCAAATCCATCCATCTGTTGCAGCGTGAAGAAGCAACAAATATACACACAAACGTTCGTATTTTAATATTAGTGTGATTTAGTACAAAATTTCATGATTATCGGTTGAATAGTATACGCGTGAAAGCGTAACAAATAACAAACAAACAAAGAAACTCACTTTCGCATATTAAGTTAGGTTACTATTAGTTAGGATAGTTAGGGCCGAGATGTATGATAGGTCCGCATACGCTCGCGGGCAAGGAGGCCGGGCGATGCCCGAGGAGCTACGCCGATGGCGCGAACGGGCACAAAAGGTGACGTTACGCAGGTGGAGTAGGCGGCTAGAACAGCCGCTGTACGGCCACTGGACCATCGGAGCGGTGCAGCCTGTCCTGGAGCGATGGGTTGACCGCAAGGCGGGGTCGCTAACCTTCCGGTTGGTGCAGATCCTCTCGGGGCATGGCTGCTTTGCCAGACGATTGCCCGGAACGTGTGTTGCGGAAGGCGGGCAACCCCGGTGGTTTTAGTGGGTCGGGTGGATATCGCCCATCCTCACATACCCCGTAAACGGGTCGAGCCAATACCCACTGCTCCCCGTGGGATGATCTGAAAGCAGATTTCCACCGGGTCAAAAACAAAAAGTTAGGGTATAAACTCTGATTTAGACACACATCTGCTTATAACGTAAGTACACCACTATTGTAACCCTGTAAAGGCCATCCCAATCTTATCCAAACTACTCGGAGAATCTAGTAGAGTGCGGGAGCACGCTTACCTTCTGTCGTTGTTTTGATCGTGATCAAGTAGTGTGGCTTGAGGAACCCTTTAAGTTTCTCGCCGCCCCCAAAAAGTCCGGTGACGCTGTGAAAGCCGTTTGAAACAGCAAACTCTCTCCTTAACATTTTTGAGCTTATCAGCGAAATCAATATTTTTTTAATATATAGACGTTTCCATGACAACAAAACAAACAAATCATTTTGTATTGGAAAATTAAATTGTCGTTTCTAGTATTTTCCGTTACTTATTATATATGTTTCCCACCGTTTAAACCTTCCCTGAACTTCCACAAATATTTTAAAATCAAAATTAGCCAAATCATTCCAGCAAAACGAACAGCAATTGATTTATATATTGACGTTTCCATGACAACAAAACAAACAAATCATTTTGTATTGGAAAATTCAATTGTCGTTTTTAGTATTTTTCGTTACTTATTATTTATGTTTCTCACCGCTTAAACCTTCCCTGAACTTCCACTAATATTTTAAAATCAAAATTAGCCAAATCGGTCCAGCCATTCTTGAGTTTTAGCGAGACTAACGAACAGCAAATAATTTATATATATATAGATAAAAATACATAACAGGTTACAGTTAAGGTAACATGGATAAGTATTGTAACAAGGAGCAAACTATAACCTAAAACATGTATCTCTAGCATGATCAATACTGATCAAATCATGAAAATATGGACATAATACAGTTTTGAGATTTTACAAAATAATGATAGTATTCGTAAAATACTGGCTCTTAACTAATTAAAAAGAGGAAATCTCTCCTTCTAAACAATTTTTTTGTGAGTAATGCGCGTCGAACTAAAACCCCTCTATTCATTTATTTTATTATATAGATAAGTCATAATAAGTAGTTTAATGTGTTTGTGTTTGTTACATATTACCCTGTTTTTAGAATAATGATTTTCTGAAAAGATTTTATCCGAAATTGTTTGTTTTTTTGGGTACATTTCAAAATTAGTATCCGTTTTATCCGGATGGTAAATATATACGTATATATGTAGTAAGATTGTGAATGGGATAATATACCTCTTGAAAATTCTATAAAAAAAATCATTATATATAGTCTAACTGGCGTCTAAATTATTTAACTATCAATTTATGAAAATAAGGGTATTTCATAACTTGAATAGACACTCTTATTTATTACTTAGTCCTCAACAGCATTACTCTATAGAGGTGAACGTCTCCATTTCTCTAAGTCTTATTAAAAAAGATGTCCCGGCTTCGGGCTATGCATTATCTCTCTTAGGTATTCGTAGTCTCATTTTTTTATTTCAGGTTTATTCATAAAAATGTTGGAAAATCAGCCAGTACATTGCTGCGCTTTGAGGTTAAATAAATAAAAGTAGGAATCTCAAAAAAATCAGATCCAACTCTAAAATGGAACCTTCTTAGTGAATATATTATGATCTCTAATTAGTCGTCTCATTACTTAAGTTCTGTTCCTCTTGTGGGCGAAGTTTGAAATGAAATAAAGCTTAACAATTATCTGATGGCAATTATTTTCGTTTGATTTGAGGTAACGTTTATGTAGTGTACAAACCTATCTATTTTTGTTCATTATTATTTAGGTTTTAAACACTTTAAAACTTAGTAATTCTATATGGAAACACGAAACACGGCGGCTTTGATTAACACTGGGCTTCTAAAAATGTTTGTTTATGATACAATAAGCTAAGCAGTTTGCATTCAACCTCGTTAATAATTTTATTTATATAGAGGTTCTCGTCTAAAAAGTACCGACTGCCGATGAACTCCATCCTGTTTGTTATGTGGCTTGATGAAATTTTCAAGCTCTAAATAAAAAATGCAGCTAGTGACGTTTGGGAAAACCACCGTCCTTACACTTTTGCAGGGGCGCTGCCTCATACGAATTTTAAAACCGCAGTTCTACTTGTATAAGTATTCAGTACCTGGATGACCGAGCTTTTCTCGCTATTTTTTTACGGATAAAACGACGTTTTCTAAAAATGAAACCTAGCTAGATGAATCCCCCTGCATACTAAATTTCATGAAAATCTTTGGAGCAGTATCCGAGATTCAGATTATATACATACATACATATATACACGAATTGCTCGTTTAAAAGTATTAGATAGATAGATACTGGCTACTAGTTATCGAAATGACCATAATATATCATTGATACGGGGAATGTTTAGGAATATAGCTATTATTTTAAGACCTTGTTGGACTTTCCGTTTATGGCCTAGTCATATGACCACTGATCTACATTAAACCTTTGGGGTCTCCGGGTTCGATTCCTAACGGAAGTACTTATTGTATTGTTTGGTTGGCTTTTACCATATGATGAAAGTCTGTCGCTATAACAACAGCGTTAGTAGCCAAGTAGTTGAGAAACATACTTTCAGCTCATAATAATATAATTATCATCAGTTAAGATGAAGACCCAGCGCTTCTCTAGGTACTATGAAATAAATGAAAGAACATGGAAGCAGAGAAATCGTTTTTCCATTTTATCATCGATAACACTCTATCCGTGACTGTTGGCAATTACTGTACCAAAGGTCTGCAAGATAGTTCCCATGTTCCACTTCCGTCTGCGCTATTTTATGTAAAATACCCGCAACTAGTTGGCTCGTAATTTTAACAAAGATGCTTTGTTTCTTGTCAACGCTCCTTCGCCTCCGGGTAAAGATGACCACGAGTTGGGACCTGATCATTACTAGCGAGTCTTGCACTGTAGTAAGTCACAATAGTGACTGGTGGTAAGGTTTTGAATGAAATGCGACTTAATATTTATTTCAGCCCGCCAAGCATTGCATTTAATATATTCATGTTTAAAAGTTATTGCAAAATTATAGGGCAAATACATACGAACTGTAGCATCAGAAGCGTTAATGCATGCGTGATACGCTTGGTATCGCTCGAAAACATAATATTGTAACTGTTTTTATTAAGTTATAATATGACATGAGCAATACTTAAACATACATCCACTCTAACTACATTTTAAAATCTAAAAACTTACCTGTTTGAGTATCCTGTTTTAGATGATGCCCAGTGTCTAATAAAGCGGTTTTGTGCGGAAGGGAGAGATGTGGTGTGGAGTGGAGAGGAGATATTTATAAACTATATTTTATTGGTTGTTTACCACACATCTTTACTTCTTTCCATCCATCTCTGTTTTAGTCGACATTGGACTATACGGAAGGGCTGTGTATGTGGTATGTCGTTGTCGCGCTCCATGAAATGTGCTCTTTAGAAAAGAAGGCAAATTGTGATATTCTTGCCATCAGCCTCTTGGGTACTTTAAGTCCTTTGCTAAATAAGCTTGTTGTACAGTGAATTGTTGCATCTTGTTTTATTGTTGGGTTGAAGGTTAGGCGAGCTATGTGAATTTTTAGGAGTCTTAAATATATGTATGTACGTACAGTGCCCACGGATTTATATACTTTCTATTTGCAGGCAGAAGATACTTAGAATACGATATAAGTTTAAATTGGATCCCGGACACATTCGTCACTTTCCAACTATGTCCGCAAATACAAAAAAATATATTTAGTGCACTTTCGTCAGTAGTGACGAATCTGTAAATTTATAAAAGTTTGACTTTTTTGTAATGGTGTAATGTAATTTTGTAATGTAAGGTAGTAATGTAAGAGTCCATGAATTCATGTATTTATCTTAAATACATGAATTCATGAACTCTTTTGACATATTTCATTGTAGTGGGGGAAAAAATAATAAAATGCTTATTAATTATAAAAATCATTTATTATACTTTACATAAACAGCTAACTGCAACGATCACTATACATTTCAATATGGAAACAGACCATTTTCTAGTTAAGGACATTGGAAGGGATTTTGAATTTGCATAACTTCGTATTTCTTTATGTACAGCCGAATGAGATTTGACACGTATTAGGAATACATAAACTCGTGGAATGCTTCCAACAGTTTCAGATACTAATCTAAAGATATAGAGACAGTAGTGTTAATCAGTGACCCATCCCTTTCTACTACTAACGGTTTATTATTTATAAATAGAGTGACAAACTGAACATATAAACCAAATTACCTTCAATCACATTAGTATCTATTGTACATTGAAATGAAAGCCTTTTTAGGAATCTACTCGCGTAAAATTTTTACTCTATATTTGATTTTATTCTAACGTATCGTATAAAGGGTTAATTATAAGGAGTATATTCGTAAAAAGTGTTATTATTATTATTTATTAATATATTGTTATTATTTATCTATGTATTATTCGTGTAAATTTTAGAAATAAATAGTTTTAGTATACTCACAGAGTATACCTATTGTGTGAGCGATGTACGTTTTTAATGGTTGAAATGAAATATTTTTATGCAGCATAAATGTAAAATACACAATCTTAGCCAAATATCTTAAACCCTTTGCAGCTTGTATGTCTATGTACGTATACGATGGGAAGGGTCCGATGCGTCAGTCTAAAATAATATGTAAAATTTTACGTAGTTATTAGAGAGATAAAATTGTTTTAATGGCTCGGATAACACTGGCTTTGTTATTTCACACTAAACGATGATAGTACGAGTATATATATGATCTTCCCAAAAAGTTTCGCTATTCTGGAAGTGTAAGAGCACATTGCAAATGCATTGATATCATCATCATCGCCAGCTCATATACGTCCCCACTGCTGGGGCACTAGCCTTCCCTATGGATGGATAAGGAGAACGGGCCATAAACCACCACGCGGGCCCAGTGCGGATTGGTGGTTGTTAACTACTGTTAATGCAGTCGGTACCAACCGCTTTACGCGCCTTCCGAAGCACGGAGGAGCTCTAGATGATCAATTTTTGGTCACCCATCCGATGACCGGCCTTTGCGAAAGTTGCTTAACCTCAGCACTCGCAGACCAGGCGCGTTAACCACTGCGCCATCGAGCTCCTCCATTGATATATTTTCGTATAACTGGTGATTTATTTAAGATAAACACACTTATTTGTTTTAATCCATCTTTTGTTATGTTTGAGGATTATGAACCTGGATTATAGTCAAATAAAGTGTTGATGGCTTAACTATTATAAGTATAAAGTTAACATTATTTTATTATGTATGCTAAAAAATGCCGAGAGCTTGATATTTTTAATCGTTAAATCCATCGTTTTAAATTTAAACTATTCAAAATATCATCGCGATAGCTTGTATGATTTTGAATTGCATGTGCGTATTTGTATGTTGGTCTATATGTTTGTATTTGCATCTAAATAGGGAATGTGTATGTTTGTGTAATAATACCTATATACTCGTATAGTCAATAAGTTTTGTAATTTTGTTGCATGTTCAATTCAATTAAATTAAATTCAATCATTTACGACTCCAATGCTGTGTACGCCTTTTATTGGATATATATTAGAATAAGTACTGCTTATAATGTTGTGTATATGTACTGTTGGTGTACCTATTACCAAATAAATAAATAAATTATATGTTATATTTGTCACTCTATACTATAGGGTCAACTATTAATACCAATGACCGCATCTAACAACAATTATCTAAGTGTTGCTTGAAAATGATTACTACTGCCGGACTCAGAGACGTCAGCTTAACGTTAACGAATATAATTATTACTTAAATAAAAAAATCATTCCAAAAAGTGCTTACGGCGTCATTATAAACGACTTTTTACAATGAAGAATCATAAATAAGTACCATAAAGTTATACCATTTTACCATTAATTTTTTTTTCCAAAAATATTTTATGAGACGTCTTTGAATGCGGCCTATGATCACTTAGTATATAATACGAAATAATAATGAAAAAATACGATGTTGTAAAATATAATAGTTAATTAGAATTAATTGCGTATGTTGATATGATTTTTTTAACAAATATCAGTTTTAGTAGGTTATTCATTTCAATTTAAATATATAGATATGTACCTAATTTTGATATAGATTTATATGTATGTACATACACATATAAGATATAGATATGTCTATTCTCAAGCAACACTTCTACTGTGGTAAACTAAAATATTGTTAAAGCTTGACATTATTGGGAATGTATACTTACGTAAAGCTTTTTTTATATAATACAAAGCACGCCATATTGTCTTTATTGCAGATTCAATGAGTTATTTACAATACAATTGATTTTTCTGATCTAGCACGATTTTTCTTTTACAACAGAATAGTATAAATAAACGTTATGTATAACAATTAAGGTAGGTACTATACGTTTAAAGTAAGTATGGTAAAATGAACGGTATGAACAATAATACTTTGTTTATGATTATAAAAAAATAACCTCCGTACTAATAAATATAGTGTAAAGCTTCTAATAGTTATATCGTGTTTTGTCTAAATTTAGATGACAGGAACAAAACACAGAACATCTATTAACTACGCGCTCATACTCCATTTTTAATAAAGCCCTAAAAATAAAGCTTCCATTTAAAAACCAGAAGATTTAATATGTCTTTTCTCTAAAATTATGAGATAACGTGAAAAGCAATAGCAAACAATTATTTTGAAATAACTAAATAATTGTACCAACCGACACATACAATTAATCTCCCATCTAGTTAATGAGCAATTTCATACTGGCGAATAATTGTATAACGAGTGGTGTCAAAGATAGTATCAGCGCTGCGCTAATCATGGCTCCGATGTAATTACACTTTCCCATGTTCAGCTTAATTAAGCTTGGCACCAGTGCTATGGAATATTGCTATTGCTCTTACGATTAGAAAAAAGTTTGGCGTAGGCTGACGTCGATCGCAAATACTAAGCTGTTGTCACAGTGACTGAAGTCCGGATGGGTGATCAAAATATGTTCCTTTCGTGGGATACCACGAAAGGAACATATTTTGATCACCCATAAATATATAAAACCTACATAAAGTGTATTCGTTTTCAATCACCCATCCTGTCCGAATGTATTGAAAACGAATACACTTTTTTCACCTTTTTGTCGTAACCGTAAGTCGGCAGAAGTGAAAGTCCTCACCACAAGAAATAAATAGTCGTTTTCGAGTGTGAAGTTAATTAAAAAAAAATTGTATTGTCCAATAAGTTAATGTGTTATGGAATAGTTTGTCACCACTCAGAAAGGTTAACGCTCAAGAGTCAGCCAAGTCCAAGCAGCCCAAGACGTCAATATGCCTGATGATGATGACTTTATATAACAGACGGATAATAACTAATCAATTAAAGAAATAAAGTAACTCAACAACCCTCTTCATTACGTTTTAGATTTTAAAGCGCAATCTACGACTACAAAAAATCGTTTAATGACAATAATCGTGGATATGGCACATTTTAACATACAAAACTATCAGTCTTGATTAAATTGAGAAATAGATCTAGACATATTTACAACATGTTATCAAATAGACAAAATAATTTAAAAATTAAGTGATAATTAATCAACAAACTGAGATCTTCGATGTGTCACAACGGCATTTAGTTTCGCTAACAATTTACTTACTTACGTAATATAAACAACATACCAATCTATATTTTTATTAACACGATTCAATATATATACCTGCAACTTGTAGCTGAAATTTACAAGTACGTATCACTGCTAATTACTTCTTAATGTTTAGCACATTACTAAGCTACGTTGGCACTATGATATGATACAGAGATGTATGTACAGTGAGTGTCATCTGATGACGTAGGCCGACACGACGGTGAATAGAAAGATGCTCGAAGTAGCAGCAGAGCCGGACGATTGTGTCGATTCATAATCTGGGCAAAAGGAAAACAATATTTTTTTATGGCTCCATTCCCCCTTATTACAAAACGTAGAGTGCTGTTAAATCTGTAGATCTACCGTGAAAAGTAATTCCGAAGTTCCGGTGTTTCTGAATGGACAATGACTATGTAGCAGGCTTGGTTTCCGAAGATGGAATGTGTTGTCTTGTCCGTCGTAAAGGTGCGGTCCCATTAAAAGCTGTTAACTTACTAGTTACTAGCTCCTAGCTACATCTAGGAGCTATTTTGTAGTTCAAGAACAGCTAAACTGCAATACAATCTACAAGGTTAGACAGAAATAGTAATATGTAAATGAGCTGAAACTTGAAGTACAAAATAGCTTCTGCAGTAGCTAGCTACCTACTAGTAGTAGCCATTGATAGATACAATGATAACTAGTAAGTTTATAGCTCTCAATGGAACCGCGCCCTAAGGTACAGAAAAAATAAAATTCATGGTAGGCATGTGCCTTATAAACAAACGCACATTTTTTGCAATTATTACGAAATAATTATTGTAAAAAAAGTGACAGCATTAATTTTAAATCAGGGTTAACTAAGTTCACGTTTTGTTATAAGGGATAATTTGTTGGTAACAAAGTAAAATAATACCAAAATTACATTTGATGCAAAAACTTTTTTTTAACTATTATCAAAAGTCGTCGAGCCTTATTAAGCATTCCAATGTTTGTCCACCCATGTTTTTGAAATGCAAGATACAATATTTTAATTAAAACAAAATATATCTCACCAGAATCCTTCAACTCTTCAAACTCGTAGTCTCCTATAACTCTGTTCTCAGCAGAGCTATCACGGAGACGATTTTTGTGTTTACCTGTCGAAATCATTTACACATATTATTAATAAAAAAAATATCACCGTCATGCTGAATGGCGCAATAAAAAAATCTCATATAATGTTAACAGACCATGAAAGTAGGCTTTCAAGTCGGAACAAAACGTATGACGCCATAAAGAATAGAAACGAAAGGCCAAACCTATAACAATACGAGGGCATCGGAAGTCAAAGCCCAAACAAAATCGCTTTTCCCACAATAATATTACTAACGACCCAATTGTATGGAAGCATCGGGCGGCGGCGGCGGCGGCGGCGGCGGCGAAACCAATAAATACAAAATACAGGGGCCTATTACGAAACCCTTTCAGTAAAGTTACAGAACGAACGTAAGACAGACGGAAATCGTAGACATACGCGACACCCATAAATAATTATAAAAGAGGTATTTATTACTTTTAAATTGGTATTTATTATTATTTACAATACTACATGTATTCAAATTAAAAAATAACCGTTTTGTTCAGTTTATACCTGTTTTTTATATCATCTAAATATACTCATATATCATAATTTCCAAACTATAAGATGACAAATTCATTTCATGTAACATACATTTTATAAATTGTTTTAAATACCCATTTAGTAGTGTTATTTGACTCTGTTCAGTCAATTGGGAGTAAGTAGATAGTGTTGACATTTTTTTACAAGTTGGAGCTAAAGAATGCCTGACAGTGTCATCCTTCGATCAACAATTGTTGATCGAAGGTGTCATCACACTCGGGATTTTTGAACACTTTAAAATAGTTCTGTGGTTTTCAGTATTAAATGTAATGTACTAGACATTATGTTACAAAGAAAGTATTCTTTGAAATGAAAATTATTGGACACGATGTGTATAATATTTCCTTGATTTGCAAGTCGATGAAACTGCCGACAAAATTAAATATCGTTATGCGTGTTTCGCAATACGCCCCCGGAATGGACCTTTTCCGGGCGCCTGCAGGGGCCGATGAATGTATAAAGCGCAGATCCGCCTCAACTTTTCACTGCTATTGCTTTCCTAATCGCGGTTTACGTGCCAAAATTGAATTCCCAAATTTTCCACCAGGTAGGTACGTACCGTATTGAGTTGATCATGAAAAATTTATCCAGAAATTTCGGAATTGATCGGATTGGGAAGGGTTTCATTATAAACTTTAGGGCGCTCTGTTTGGGCATTAATTATTTCAATGTCTGAATCAATTTTGTAGGACCGATTGAGAAGGGCCATTTGGATCTGCGTATCTAATTATAGTAAGTACTTGATGCGTGATACCTTTTTTCTTGTGGGGATGTGTTTGGACGTAGTTGACTGTGGTGCTCACTGTTGATGGCGCGGGAATTTCTGCAATGTGTCGAACACGCATTACAATAACGATTACACCCTTACAAACCTCATTTCTAGGTTCAGACTGCAATAAAACTGTCTTACGTCCAAATTGATTAGAAGTAGCGAAATGTCTATCTTCTTCAATTATCGATGTTACAATTAATAAGGTTCATTGTTCGTTGTTTTTTTCATTTCAAGCTACTTTGTGAACAATTTTTAGTAACTAATAAGTAAGACATTTTTTAATTGTTCCATTATTGAACACCGCAATATCAATTCTATATAATGGTGCATTCACACTTAATGTAAAGCAATAAAATTAAAAAAAATCTTAAACAAAGTTACCCACTAAATGTTATCATGGCATATCAATGTAAAAAAATTCAATAGACTTTTTAGTCAGAGGTGTATGTGCATGTAATTTGCTATAAAATTTATATTCACCAGTTCTTCGCAAACACATACCATCAAGTCTGATGAGCCCGTCGGTCTCTCCGAGAGAGTTCTTCGCGACGCAGCGGTACGAAGAGAAGTCCCTGGGCGACACTTTCCGTATCGTTAATTTCATTTTCCTGCTGTAACTGTCGTCACTCAGAGATGTGACGTATTTATTTCCTGTTGACAAAAAAATATGAGCGGTTCGTGATCCACTTACGTGTTGCTTGCGGCTGGCCAAATATAAATTCTGTCGTAACGGCACAACTTTAGAAGTTACGCCGCTATTTATGTTCGATGAATTGATGGCGTTTGGTTGTAAACTACTCTCTGTCATGATATTATTAATAATATTTGTTTTGCTGATTTTTAAAATCTCTAACATCCTTGTTACTTTAGTTGTCACTTGGACTAAAGTATGAGAATAGAAAAATTTACTTTTATTGGTAAAGATAAAATTAATTAATTTAGTTAACATATAACACTGTGGTTTGAGATTACTTAAGGGGGTGCAGCGCGGAATTTGAAAATTTACGTGTTTTTAAGTCACTGATGCTAGGCGCTGAATAGGTCTTATACATTAAAAGGACTAGTGTAGGTTAGCTTGATCTTTTAACAAGGTCATGGTTGTCTTAGAATTTGAAACAAATACCCAGAAACTGCATAAACAATACGTAAAATAATGATATCTAAAAACTTATTTCTTCAGAAACTTTGTAAATATAGCACAAATGAAACAATGATCCGACATCAAAATGTTTGTATTGATATTCCGCAGGGCACTGTTGTCTTATTTTTCAATTAAAAAACATGAATATGAAAATATTAAGACTTTTATTATTTTTTACCCAAACGCCTATGATTTTACGAAAGTAAACATTGCTCTAATTAAATCACCAGCCTACTCTGTACAGATATTAGTGTGCGTGCGTACTCGTAGTCGTGCACCGTTGTTACTCCACTGCCACGCGCCGCTCGCTCGCTATCATAAAGAAACTTGAAACTCGCAATTTTGCGTCCGCGCTGCACCCCCTTAATGACTTACAACAACAAATATAAACAAATACACCGTCCAGCAAAGAGTATCTAATAGATTTTAATAGATTTGTGGTATACACTAACGTCAATAGGCTGCGATGAGTTAAATTAGACGATTTTTCAACTCATTCTTATAAACAACCCTCAATAATTATCAATGTTTACGAGTATGAAATATTTTTTATACAATGGAAAATACCTGATATTATCATGTCTCCATGGTCCGTGGTCCAGTAGTTGATCGAGGAAGGATAGGCCTCGGTGTGGCACTCTAACGTCACGTCCTGACCTATGTATGCTGCCTCCAACTGGTTCGGAATCGACAGCATCGGTGGAACTGTGGGAGAAGATGTTACGGATAGTAGTTAAGTCAGCCAGCCCGTCGAAAAAAAAAGAGTTAAATATCAAATTTTCAACGACAGTTATTTTAGTTTCTAAACTAAGCAGGAGTAGTCTTAATTTAACGCGTGGTGCTAGTGAGCGCGACCGTTAACTTAAGGATAGATTGTTGCCATTTGGTGCGTTTTCTACGTATATATACCATGTGAAAAGCAACGAAAGCCTTGATTTCGTCTACATTTTAGATATTTAGATATTGGCCCAGGGAGACTTTTCTCCCTGACCTCTGAGACAGCCTTTCTATTAATACGGACGCTGAAAAGGATTCAAATGTCAGGATAAAATAAAATTCAAAAATAATCGTGATTAGTGTTAATTTTAAAGCGATTTTCTTTATTGCAGATGATAGAGGATATAATTAGTAATATTCTGGAAACAAATAGGTACTAAAATAAAAATGGTTTAAAAATTCGTACCTCATTCGTTCACCACAAAAAATATGATGTAAATAAAGAAAAGGGAAGGCTGCGAAGCGCGAAATAGCAACGTACATAATAACATTATCAGGCACGTCGTCATAAAGATTTGTCTTCGGCGCGTAAGTATAATGAAAACTGACAGTGCATTCATAAGGAAGTCTTGTTGGTTAATCGAGTGAAAGTTACGTGAACATTTCACGTATCCTATAAGAAATGGAGAGGAGTGTGAACGCGCTGAGATACGGAATGCGAATTAGGGGGAGCCTCATTGGTTTGGGCGAGGACGGCGAGGCGAGCAGATAGTATCGCCTTTATCGCAGCCGTGCCAAATTCACGTCAGCATAATGCTCTAATTGGGCGCAATTACGGCCGATCCGGCGGAAGGCGCCGTCAGGTAGACACCGTGTCCTCGTAAATACTCGTTAACGACGCCGACCTCCAGAAAAATAATATTTCTGAACGCTGACTCCAACTAAGGGAACGGAGACGAGAAAATGCTCACGTACTTACGAAAAGAAGAATTTGGAGGGGAGCTGCGTAACGGGTCGGCAGAAATGAGCGTTTTCTTTCTTCTGGATGGGGATGTAATATTGGGATAATTTGCGCGGCTGTCTTAAATGCCCTTGAAATATGAGCGCGAAGTAAGCCAACCTTTTTACGGTGAATAGGTTAATTTACTTAATTAGGCAGAAATTGTTATTAGCGGCCACGTTAAGACATTTTATATTTCTAGAAGTGTCACTGTGTTTGATGGAACTTTTTACAATGAACGTGCGTGCTTTGAGAGAATTTACTCAATTTGTATAATTGCGTACTGTGCCTTCTCTCTTTAGAAATAAATTGGTATTCGAGCCTTTACGAGTAAAATATTCGTGCCAAAGCGTATTCATAAGACACTGTCATATTTGATTAAGCTTACGTTCTGCCTAGTAACTAAAGTTGAAATTTTGGAACTGTCACTTTAATGGAAGTATAAGAATACTTGTGTAAGTAAGTAGATATGTTATTGCGCACAGTCACGAGCACAAATATGTTTCCATATGGACAAGTTGTCCTCATTATGTTTTACTTTAAGCTGTTACATATTTTTTCAATCGGTAAAGTTCGGCCCGATATTCGATGGTTCAGATTCCAATTCCCTAGTGTTTCGTACTTTTCTATGCTTAGCTCAGGTATTCAATCACCAACCTGCGTTAGTGCTCCATCAAACTGTTTTTTAGTTTATATGGGATAGCGAACTGTATTAAGGCTTTTAACACTAAAAGCTGCTATTCAATTTTGATTTCACCATATTTGTCGAATAAGAGCTATTTTACGGCGAAGAAAAGTTAGCAGCACACTTTGACAACCGCCACGGGAGGAGGAGGATGAAGATAGGATTATGCCCTATGAGATAACCCATGCGTGGTGACTATGTTATCTATCAATCATAGCGATTACTTTATTGCAATGCAGGACTATGCCCAGCAGTGTAACATTATATAAAAGGCTATCACTTATGCCAATAAGACCATAATAATATTGAATACCTAAAAATCTGTACAACGTATTGCGAAAATATAAATAGCTTTTACAAACTCTGTTACTCTCACCGATTTTAACATGCGTCGTATAGCGTAAAAAGCGGATCCCCGTAAAAGCACCAGCGTCCATACAAATTCAATTATTTACAATCATCTCGTAATTTATGTAAGCTGTCATGTTTTATAACCCGGTTAAAGGGACGTTTTAACTAAAGCACTCGCCGAATAAAAGCGTTAATCGTGTTTTTAACTGAGCAATCACCATCAAATTTAACCCCAGCGGTTTAACTGCGGCGGTGTACAGTAATAACGAATAGTAACCGGTTAGAAAATTATATATATTCCTTTTTAATTAGACGTTAATTTATTTTTGCCCCGTTTTGTTTAAATAAAATTTGCAGTTTTGAAAATTTATGAAAACGTATACATACCTACATCTGTTTGTGATTTATCTAATTATTTAAAAAAGAAATACCATTTATACACTGACTGACTAATCACACTTATTTTAACCTCTTTAAACTAAATAGGTAAGTTATAAAGGTGTAAAGATCAGTTAAAAATATATTTTCATATTGTTATAAGTACTGATTTTTGTTTCGCCACAACAGTAGCAATTGACGAACGAATTGTAAAATAAACGAAATAGGTTTGCTTGTTATTTCTTTTTTTAAACAAAGTTTAGTCAATGGGGGCTTGAGAGGTCGCTAAGATTAAGTTTGTGAGATTGACTTTGTTAACAGAAGTGACAGCGAACTGAAAAGCTTTTGCACCTACTGTTCTTGCAATTACTTGCATCTGTAAACGTAATGCAACCAAAAAAAGCAAAAAAATTGTTTATTATAAAAGGTTGATGTTAAAAAGTTGATTATATTTTTTTATTCAGAAAATATTATTATGTATTGAATTTTTAAAATTTAAATATCGACATAATATTAACATTACAAGATGTTTTTTTTAATTATTTTATATAAGCCTCTATTGTCTCACTGTATTCAGTAGTTCAATCTAAAAAAAAAATTTTATAAATTTTATTTATTATTTGGATTTTATACGTCAATAAGGGCCTGTGAAGGCTTATAAATTGAATAAAGTATTTGTCTTTGACTTTGACTGCTGAACAAAGGCCAAAAAATGTTAACAAAAAATACCGACCGGCGTAAAAAAATTAACTTACATTGAACCATGAGGACGACTCGCTTGCTGATGGAGGGAGGCACCCCATTGGAGGCTATGCACAGGTAGGCTCCCATGTGCAGCCGCGATACCTTCGAGATAGTCAGGTTCTCGCCGTCGACCACGTTTACTGTAAATAAACCATCATTTAGAGAAAAATACATCATCACCAACTCATTATTATGTCCCCACTGCTGGGGCACGAGCCTTCCCTATGGGTGGATGGATTGCGATTGCTAAGGTTGTTAATTGCCGGTCATCAGATGGGTGACCAAAAATTTATCATCTCGAGCTAATCCGTGCTTCGGACGGCACGTAAAGCCGTTGGTCCCGCCTGCATTAGTAGTCTTTTACAACCTCCAATCGGCACTGGGCCCGCGTGGTGGTTTATGGCTCGTTCTCCCCATGCTGTTTCCATCTCGTACCCTAGGGGACATAAAATGTGATAGTAATGACAAATAAAAAATATATAATTCATTTACAATAACACCTACATAAAAAAGCAAAGAAACAAAAGCAACACAAATATCCAACACTGTTTCGTAACTGTCCTGTTCATGTAACAGGCATTCAATTATGTCCAGGACGACATTGGCGCTGTCCTGTTCTCTGCGCACGAGAGACGCACTGAACTTTCGCATAGTCGCATGAAAACAGTGACAATATGATAAATATTAATAACTATTTTTTTTTTAGTTTTTTTAAAGATAGCTCGGCAAATGACTCCTTCCCACCTGATGTTAAGTGGAAATGGAGTCCAGACGCGAAAATAACTGGTGCAGCGTGAAAACAAACGTAGCATCAGTTAACCTCACTCTGCCTACCCACATGTCTATGAACCTAACTAGAAAGTTCCAGTTCGCAATATGGTTAAAGGCAATTAATGACCTTGCACGACGTTTGATCCGACATCTTCTGCACTCAGTCAAAATATAGCCAAGACTGCCATCAGCCTCATACAAAATGTATAGACATGCTAGGAATAATCTCTCCCATCGTCGAGATGCTTTGATATCCACTTGTGTTTATGCTTACTGGGGCCGAACTGCATTGTTTGAGTCCCAGCTATACTCGGCGTGCACTTCAATAATACTTAGTAGCCAACTTGTGCCCAAACTGTGGCGTCAACTGTCTTTAAGATTAGAGAGGCAAGCGCAACGGTGTACTTTAACGATTGTCCCGAGATAATAGGTAGGCGTAAAGTACATTATGTATTTATTAATGTACCTATTGTTGTACCTATAGAAAAGATTGAGAAAAAGAAATAAGCCTCCTGAGTTTCTTGCCAGCTCTTCTCGGTCGAAGGCTCTCCCAAAATCCGAACTGGTGGTAGATTCAGTAGTTTAAGCAAAACTAATTTTTTAGTTTTTTGATTTTTAGTTTTGACGTCAACAAGTGCGGTCGAAGGCTCTCCCAAAATCCGAACAGGTGGTAGATTCAGTAGTTTAAGCTAAACTAATTTTTTAGTTTTTTGACTTTTAGTTTTGACGTCAATAAGTGCCTGTGAAGGCTTATCTATACTAATATTATAAAGAGGAAAGCTTTGTATTTTTGTATGTATGTATGTATGTATGTATGTATGTTTGCAACGAATAAACTCAAAAACTACTGGACCGATTTAAAAAAATCTTTCACCATTAGAATGCTACATTAGCGCTGAGTAACATAGGCTATATTTAAAAAAAAGAAATGCGGTACGAAGTCCGCCGGGTCAGCTAGAGTTGAAAAAAATGATTTGACTTTTACTTTGACTTTATTTTATGCCTATATTTATGAATATTCAACGCCTCGGTGGCCGAGTGGCTAAGACTGGCCTGAGATCTGAAGGTCCTGAGTTCAATTCCAGGTCGGGACTGTAAGGGTAGTAACTTCACAGTGACGTAATACTAATAATAATATTATAAATAATGACGTAATAATGCTGGCTTGCAGCGTAAATCACAAACTACTAGAAAAATTCAACGAGTCTTCTGGGGTCTCGGTAGCTCAGCGGTCACAGCATTGGATCGGTTATCCAAAGGTCGTGGGTTCGATTCCCACCCGAGCTTCCTTAGGCTGGTTGATTTTTTCTAGTAAGTATTTTTTCTATCTTGTAACTATATATAGCATTATGAATGCAAATATTCAAAATAATATAAATTAGTCATAGATATTAAAGGAATCTAACTTAATATGGAATAATAGTTATGTGCAAAAAAATTTCGTACATGGTTCTAAACGCCTAACTAAAAAGAATAATCAGCGTCTATTTAACCTCTTCTACAACAGTCTGTGTATCCGTTCCATACATTTGTGCGACTTTCGTAATGATAATTGAATGATTTTAGTCGGGATTTTAAAAACCGCAAGTTAACTTTATATAAGGTCACATTTTATCAACTGCAAATATTTTGACAAAACATCTAATTACATATATCAGAGAAATAAGGCCCTAGCATTTAAAAAACAATTCAGGCTAGTTTTATTTAAAACTTTTTCTGACACAAAAATTGTAATATTTTTAAAAGCGGCCTCTCTGTCGGCTCCTTTGAATGAAATTACGGACACGTGTTAGCGGTGAAGGCATTGCGGCCTCTCTGTTTCGGCTCATTTGAA
The DNA here is from genome assembly GCA_963082485.1 of Eudonia mercurella. Classification (NCBI taxonomy): domain Eukaryota; kingdom Metazoa; phylum Arthropoda; class Insecta; order Lepidoptera; family Crambidae; genus Eudonia; species Eudonia mercurella. The sequence continues at coordinate 9,509,867 of OY720031.1, forward strand.
TTGAAACTACCGAAAGTGCTTTATTTTACTTTTTAATCGAAATGTCTTTTGGCGTTTTTCTTGAAAACTAGCGTATAAAAAATTAAGGTTTTTTCATAAAAATAGTTTATAATATGTTGTTGAATTTATCCTCAAAATACTTGCAGTTGATAAAATGTGACCTTATATAATGACTTTATGGTGTGAAAATAATCGCAGTTTGTTCAATATTACCTTAATTAATAAAAAAAAAACTTGATACATGAATCCAATAGTAGTAAAACTTTAATCAAAATTCTGACATTGATTGAATCTGTGATGATTATGAGTCTGCAGAATAATAAATCAAAAACACTGCCACCCAGATCCGATTGGGTTACCCCTAGAGATACGGCATAATTACACAAAGTAGAGAAACGGAACGGACATTGAATAAGACATTTATCAATATAAGTAAAGACAGTAAAAGAAAATAATGGCAAAAGTCGTTAATTAAGCTAAAAGCGTCTTTGTGTGCGGAGTTATTCTGATATCCATTAGATATTGTACTTAGACAATGGAAGACAATTTCTGTGAAAATCAAGGGTATGGTCATAATGGTCATACCAATAGAAAGAAAGCTTACTTAATACAAATAATTAGCACTGGTTTGTCATTGTTCCAATTGTGGTATTTGTATTATTGTCATTGTTCCAATTGTAGGTATTTGTGTTTTAATGTCATGTTCTCTTAATCTCTGAATTCATATTACTAGTGGTCGCCCAGTGGTCGAAATTCGACCGTAATTTTATTAAGGCTGCTGAGTTTGGATTGGATTTCGGCTCCTCTTCCATTTTTGAAATTTTTGAAAAGAGTATTTATGCGTGTGTTTCAAATACATAGTAGTGTGTGTAATGTTTGTTTTATTGATTTAATGTATTTTTACCCATTTTTTTTAACGTTCTGTAATCCTTCTCTACATAAACTACTTACCGCTTTGACACTTTCTATGTCAACAATACGAACAAATCGTTTCTAAGACTACTAAACAAACAAATCGTATGTTTCATTCGTAACATATTGTATTGGAAAATTAAACAAAACATTCGGGTGGACCACCCTTATCACTTAGGGGTATAAAAAATAGATTACGACCGATTGTCAGACCAACAACCAATTATACATATTTTTTTTCACGTTTTTTTTTTTTTTTATTCATAAAAAACAATAAAAATAAAAATAATAATCAAATTCACAAGTAAAAAACTTCAACTAACTCGCCTGTCCGAGGCAAGGTGCCCAAAATGCTGGCGGCATTGCCCCTTTGAATGGCCAAGCTAATGCGCTGAGCGAAAAAATGACCTGATCTCCGGTCACCCGTTACCTCGTACAGGCGAGCAGTTAAGTCCTTTAAAAACATTTTTGCATTAGGTCCCCATGGGCCCATCGTCTCCACAGCAAAGGGGAGGAAAAAGAAAGTCTCACCCAAATCCCGGTATTTCCGTACTTTATTAATTTCTGCTGTGATTGCAGCCGCACATGGCTGGGATGATGTCGCGTCAATGTGACACGGGGCCAAAGTGTCCACACATGTCGCATCCCAAACCAGACTCCTCCCCATGCTCCAAGGCACAAGAGACATTCCGTCCGGCCTCCTACCATCGGATCGCAACACCCCACTCGGCTCCAAAATTGCGGGCACACTAGCAGTCACCAAAGCTCTACGAATGGTATCGTTAATTGAAGCATGTCTGCTAATGCGTCCTGCACTCCTCTGGCACGAGAGACCGTGATGACCCAGCTCGTTTACCCATTCTCCGCACCGGCACCGATGTGGTTCATTCATTTTTATGCCCAAACGAAGAGCTACCGATAGAGTGAGGGTGCACTTGTCTAGCAGCGTCCCGATATTAATGGAAGGGTAAGCATGCAACCACAAACCTGACTCCTTTTCAGATACCGCCAACAGGCGGGCTTGATCCACTGAGTTGTCACATTCCTCAATTAGTGCCCGAAAAGTGCGCTTGCAGAGAGGCTCATCCCATTGCCTCTGCGAGTGTAGTACTGTTGGAGTATCCTCAGTGCACAGCGACAGCCACTCATCTTTCGCCTCCGAGTGTCCCAGGATCCCAACGGAACCCATAGATGGGTTAAGAATACTACCGCATAAGGATCCCGAGGCATGCACGGAAGACAAAAAAGCCGGTAAAGCTATATCTGATACTTTTCTTATACCGATCCCGCCATAACGCACGGGCAAGGTTGCCTGTTGCCAGGCGGTGTCGTTAAAAGAACAATTTAAAATTTTAGTGAGCGTACCCCTAATGAGATCATCTAAATTTGACATAAGGTCAGGATATCTCCAAAATTGTGAAACACGAAGATAGTATGTGAACTTGGGGACGAACAAGCAAAACCTTATGATAAAAAGAGCCATGTGAGCGTTCACCTCAAAAAGTCGACAAGAAGTCTCTCGAAACTTCGTTATTTGCTCTTCTACAAACAAAGGTATGGATTCGTCAAGAACAGGAGCTCCTAGTAAACGAATAGACTCTTCATCAAGAACCCTTAAACCCGGAGCCAAACTTTCAAATTTTGAAATAATACTTAATTTATCGTTCGCCGAGACTGAGTTATGTATATAAAGTTCACATTTATTAAAATTAAATTTTAGACCTATAGACGAAAACGCGTCAATTAAAAACTTTAAATCTCCTAATACCGTTTCAGATACCCCACCCACAGTGCCATCATCCAAATACCAAATATTAAATTTAGATTCTAATTTTTTTATTACATCGTGTATTGCTAGACTAAAAATTGCAGGACCAAGTGGATCACCTTGTTGACAGCCCACTGATGAACAAAGCAACCTTTCCTCGTAAACTAAATTTGAAGGCGTGCCATAACACTGCCAAACGTAAGGATAAATGGCCGGAACATGTCTTTTTACTTCCTCTAACAAAATTTTCCTGTCAACGGAATTAAATGCGTTCTGAATATCGACTTTAAGCAGAACCTTACCCGCACCCGCTGACAGAAAAGTTCTGGCAGCATGCACCGCCGCCTCGCAGCCGCCCCTAGTACCGAAACCCAACTGGGTTGGCTGGAATAACTGTCCCAAATCAGGCAACACTTTTTGGCAGCATACCTTCGATACCAAACGTCGGAGTGTGTTACCCATCGCTATTGGCCTTATACCTCCGTCCTTTTTTATCAAAGCACATACACTGGCCCCGTACAAATTTTGTGTAATTTCAGGACAAACCTTACCAGACAGCATCAAATTCACTAGTGATACCAAACTTGAGACAAGCGCTCTGCCAGCATCGCCCGTAGTGCCACCTACTAGATCCTTAAGATGTTGCGGAGTAAGACCATCGAGACCACCCGCCGAACCACTCTTGAAAGAATGGATTGCAGCCAGTACATCTTCTCGGGATATATGTATAGCACTATCTGCTGTATCAGGCGGCCCTGGCAGCTCACAGTTCGCATCTGGTGTTGGATGTTTTGAGACCAAAGAGTGATACGTACTTAAATTATTGGGAGCCACAGTGTCGTTAGAAAAACATAAGCGTGCCGCTCCTCTTAAATCCCCGTCATTAACCTTTCCTTCAATCTTCCTGATTATAGAATCGGGCTTCTTCCTACCAATAACAGTACTTGAAAAGTTAAGACTGTGACCAAGACAATTATCTTTAATCTTCTGCGTTAAAGAAACTGATGCATCACTGTCCTTACGTACGTGTAGTGCCATGTAAGAAAAACAAAGGAGTTCTTCCCAACTTGTTTTGTCATTATTGTTTATGACCTTATCTACAACCTTTTTCAATCTCACAGCGACAGATATTCTGGCACCTCGCGGAATTCTCTTAACCAAAGGCAGCCCGGATCTATACCTGCCCAGCAATTTCCACAGCGGTTCGTTCTCCCCGGGCAAATGAGCTTTAGGATGAGCATCCGAGATGGAGACCGAGACGGAGGAGCTACCAGTGTTGGTACTTTTATGAACTTTCCCTGTGTGGATCTTTAACCCTTTCTTTCCCTTGAAAAATCGAGGCTGAGAACACTTGCTACATTTCTCGAAAACATCTAAAGAAAGAGGAATCGGAACATCCGGCTGTGGAGTTGTCACCGAAGGAAGTGGTTGAGACATTCTTCTTTAATATACTACCATAATTAAAAATAAATAATTTTAATAAATAATAATAAAAATCATCAAATAATCATTGGCATAATTAGGTAATTTTAAAATACAAGTTAAGATATATATCCTAGTTAATAAAAAAAAAGAGCGTAGGTCAATAATAAAAATAGTTAATAACAATAAAAATCCAATTAGTAAAACATCATTAAAATAGTAAGTCATTAACATATCTAATCGTAACCATTAAAACTTGTTATGAAAATGTATAGGTACAATATATTTTTAAAGTGTTGTATAAGTATTATTTCATTTTTCTTTAACAATCCAAGTATAAAATCATATCACAATTTATATAGAACATCCTATTTGAAACATAAAAATGAATAGAACGAGATGATTTAAATTCTTAATTTCAAATATTCACCAGCAAAAAAAAAGAGATATTTAATAGTTAACACAATAAATAATAATAAAAATAAAAATAAAATAAAAAATAATAAAAACATAATAATAAAACAGTTGGAATGTTGATTACATCCAAAGACTCAAAAAAGTTTGTAAAAACACACAAAACATTAAACTCTAAAATCACACTAAAAGCATTAAAATAGTAATAACAATTATGATGAACTCAATTAATTAATCCTTACTTAAATACAACCAAAATGTAAAAATAGTTTTAATACACCAAAAGATTTAAAAAAAAAAAAAAACATCAATACAGGTCCAAAATAATTTTAAATGTATATAAAATAACAATAATAAATAACTATACTACAAACTCAAAAAAAAAAAATAGTAAAATAAAAATATAAAAAAAAATAAAAACAATATAAATATCTTAAATCTAAACAGTTCACATATTCTCCGCAGTTTCGAACCTGGTAGTTTCTGTAGAATGACTAAATCTGCCTCCGCCACCCGACACTTGCAGTGAGTGACCAAATTAGGAAACGTACTCCGCCGCGTTAAGTATAAGTTCGTAATAAAATTGTTGGTGTGATGAGAATAAAAGTTTGTGCTCCGACCTTAGTTTCTCCAAAAAATTTCACACTTGCACCAAAATCACACAATTTCAGTATGCTCCAGCCATGATCATGAAAAATAACAGCTCGCTGATGGATAGTTCACAGCGTTTAAGTTTAACTAGGCGGTATTCCAAAAAATTTGCGTCACTATAACACTGTTCAAGTTTTATCACACTTTATCACTTTTATAATGTTTGGATCTAACTAATAACATTTGTGCGTATTTGTCGACGTTGTATTTATAATTTACACATGCCTTTACACTGTAGATTGACAAAAATATATTTTTAGAAATTTTTTAGATACAGAGCAATTGTTTACGTTGCGGGTGGCGCCCTCTCTTAATTCACGATGACGAATCCATATTATTATATACATATTATTATAAAATTTCATGAAAATCGATCGAGCCGTTTCAGAGGAGTATGGAAACTAACATGTGACACGAGAATTTTATATCTTTATATATATAAATCTTCTGTGCGTGTGTATGTTATTGAACTCCTTCTAAACGGCTGGACCGATTTGAATGAAATTTTCTGTGTGTATGTTCAAGTGAATTTAAGAATGGTTTAAATTTACATTTGTACTCGGTAGGTGGCGTTGCTATAGGGGTCCATCACGGGATATGGGTGTTCTTAAGCGGACGAACGATTTGTTTGTTTTGTGGTCATGGAAACTGTCTACGTTTTGTTTGTTTTGTTGTCATGGAAACTGTCAAAGCGGTACGAAGTCCGCCGGTCAGCTAGTATACATAGAAAATTCTCAGACAAGGTATGTAATTTTGTAATTGATAAGAATGACTCATAAACTGACTAACTAACTTTAGCATTAAATGTGTTTTCTTGGCATTAAACTCTATCAAGTTATCCCATCCCGTGTATCATATAAATAAACAAGACCTTTCTCTCGGTTTTTGATCAGTAATGTAAATTTTATCGGAAGTGTAATTCCTCAATGAAATATGTCATCCTCACATTTGGGATTGGACTTCAAAAAATTACTTTAAGTAATTGAACTATACAGTTTTTGTCGCGTGTAATAAGGTACACTCGCAGTCTCGCAGGTTAAACAGTTTGTAGACTAACCGTGTTAGCGCGATGTAGAAAGGTACAGCGCAGCGCCATCTCTTGCCAATACATAGTAAACACAAACGTTCGACTCTATAATATAGGAGCATAAGAGTCATTTCACATTAGAGTATTCCATACAAACTTCAAAGCTTTAAACCATTATACCGATTTTATAATGAAACTTTCTATACTTAAGGAAAATATAGAGGTGTTGACAAATTGATAGAAAATATAAAAAAGAGTAAAAATGTAAGGTTCACTATGGAAAGTTTCAAATCACATTAAATCAGTTGAACAAACGTTTTTTTGCCGTTCGCATCGGATGCTACTTGGCCAGTGTGCTTTATAGCCCAATCTAGCCGACTCTGCGGTCTAGTGGCTAAGACCACCGGTCTAGAAGTCCCTGGTACGATTCCCAGTACATGTCTGTGTACTCGGCTTGGTTGGTAGTGCTTGTTTGCCCGCCCCTGGCTAGCTACCACCATTTTATCATTAAATGTGTTTTTTTGGCATTAAACTCTATCAAGTTATCCCATCCCGTGTATCATATAAATAAACAAGACCTTTCTCTTGGTTTTTGATCAGTAATGTAAATTTTATCGGAAGTGTAATTCCTCAATGAAATATGTCATCCTCACAATTTGGGATTGGACTTCAAAAAACTACGTAATGTAATTTATTTTACAGTTTTTGTCGCATGTAATAAAGTACACTCGCAGTCTCGCAGGTTAAACAGTTTGTAGGCTAACCGTGTTAGCGCGATGTAGAAAGGTACAGCGCAGCGCCATCTCTTGCCAATACATAGTAAACACAAACGTTCGACTCTATAATATAGGAGCATAAGAGTCATTTCACATTAGAGTATTCCATACAAACTTCAAAGCTTTAAACCATTATACCGATTTTATAATGAAACTTTCTATACTTAAGGAAAACATAGAGGTGTTAACAAATTAATAGAAAATATAAAAAAGAGTAAAAATGTAAGGTTCACTATGGAAAGTTTCAAATCACATTAAATCAGTTGAACAAACGTTTTTTTGCCGTTCGCATCGGATGCTACTTGGCCAGTGTGCTTTATAGCCCAATCTAGCCGACTCTGCGGTCTAGTGGCTAAGACGGTGGTCTAGAAGTCCCTGGTACGATTCCCAGTACATGTCTGTGTACTCGGCTTGGTTGGTAGTGCTTGTTTGCCCGCCCCTGGCTAGCTACCACCATTTTATCTGAATATATCTCCATAACATTAATGTTTGTAGCATTGTTGTATTCCGGCAGCTAGAGATACGATAGCCAGTGCCTCAGTAGTTGAGGGTTCCGGGTGAAGTGCGCTTCCACCATTGGCCTTATTATCACTTATCATCAGGTGAGATGAAGGCATTGTGCTTACCCATCATCATCATCATCAGCTCATTTTATGTCCCCACTGCTGGGGTACGAGCCTTCCCTACGGATGGATAGGGAGAACGGGCCATAAACCACCACGCGGGCCCAGTGCGGATTGGTGATTGTTAACGACTGCTAATGCAGCCGGGACCAACGGCTTTACATACCTTCCGAAGCACGGAGGAGCTCGAGATGATACATTTTTGGTCACCCATCCAATGACCGGCCTTTGCGAAAGTTGCTTAACCTCAGCACTCGCAGACCGGGCGCGTAAACCACTGCGCCATCGAGCTCCTCGCTTACCCATGCTTACCCATAAGTTATTAAAAATATATATTGAAACGAAACTACTTTTACGGATCTACTCGCGTTATTAGTTTTATTTAATGTTTATGCTGACGTTTCGAAAAAATATTTCCATGTGCTTCAAGGTAATACCTGAGACACTGTAATGTTGTAGGTATATTTAACGCCACCTGGCTCAGACAAAGGGACTTAACTATGAATGCAATCTGCACAAATGTTTCACTAATTCGTGTCTTATAGATTTATAGATAGACGCTAGACTCGCTGATTGTACTGTAGTTTCTGTATTTACCGTAGACAGCGCCAGTCCACTAATATATAAGGGACTGCGCGCCCGCCACTCACTCTCTTTCTTTCGTTTGACAGCTGCAAGCATAAAGAAGGTTGCACACAATAAATGTACCTATTTAAGTTACAGGTGGTATCATTCGTCCAGTCCTTGTCACAGACACTTTACAATTATTAAAATACTAGCTGACCCGGCGGACTTCGTGCCGCTTTGACAGTTTCCATCATTAAGTTAAATATATATCATTGGTTTCTATGACAACAAAACAAACAAATCATTTTGTATTGGAAAATTAAATTGTCGTTTTTAGTATTTTTTAAATATTTTTTTATATAGCCTTTGTTACTCAGCGCTAATGTAGCATTCTAATGGTGAAGGAATTTTTTAAATCAGTCCAATAGTTTTTGAGTTTATTCGTTGCAAACATATATACCTACATACAAAAATACAAAGGTTTCCTCTTTATAATAATATTAGTATAGATAAGTGTGCGAAATTTCATACTTTGAGTACAAAATTTTTGCTTCACGTATTAATATATAATTATAAACAGTCCGCCAATGATTTTGTCTGCGCAAACACGCTTGGATCATCATCACCATAATCACCTCATTTTTATGTTCCCACTGTTAGGAAACGAGTCTTCACTTTGAATGGAAACGTCCCAGGGAGAACGAGAACAAACCATCACGCAGGCGTAGTGCGGATTGGAAGTTGTTGGCAATCGCATAATGCAACCGGCACCAACGTTTTACGTTAACCTTTCGAAGCACGGAGGAGCTCGAGATAATACACTCTTGGTCACCCGTCCGATGATCGGTCTTTGTGAAAGTTTATTAACTTCAGCAATCGCAGACCGAACGCGTTTACCTCTGTGCCATCGAGCTTCTCCAAGTTTCCTTTGATCCCAAATGATAAAAAAATCAGTGTCTAAGTTTTTGTTAAAGTCAGTCAGTAAGTTTGTTATATAAGAGCGTATTTAGGTTTTCTAAATTAAGAGTGAATGTTGTTAACTAAGTAAATTACTGATTACTTGGCTGAGATCTGACATCCACTCAAGCAAAAACTAAAAAAACTAATCACATCAAGATGGCAAAGTTGGAGGCTAACCAAATAGTATGTTTCAAAAACGAAAAAAACATTCGTGATGGTGGTTCGTAACAGCGCTTACCGGTGAAAAATACAATTTATTTACAGTAAAAGGAAAGAAAACTTTCTTTCTTAATAATAATATATTCAGCATTACAATCGTACAAACGCCAAAGTCTTTCCAAAGCCGGAGAACACAATTTGCCGAAGTACCACCCTCCTCGGTCACGTGATCTCGGCACCCGTACTTTCGCGCTTCAAAGATTTCCTTTCATCTGTTTTGTTTCTTTGCGAGCGTCAACATAATGACTGTCCGGAGAGAATGTTTTGACCGGATATTTATCAGGGAAAATCTTTGGTACCAACTCTCCGTACCAGCCATTTTCATTCGAAAGGAAATGGTCGGCGTGTAGGTATGTCCTTATTGACGTTTCCGACTCCTAAAGGAATACTCGAGTTATTTGCGATTTGAATTATTCCGGGTGAGCAGAGAACGGTGTTAGATCAAAGAGTTTATCGTTCTAATAACACATTAAAAATTAATTGTCTGCGCCAACAAACCTTGAAGGCTGAGACGAAGTATGGCCCGTCCTTTGGGATAGACGTAACGAAAACATTCAAGAACTCTTTGTGGGATGCCTTGACGTCTAGCTTTGTTCTAAATCTAAGTTAAATTAATATCAAGAACCAAATTAATACCAAGAATAATACCAGTAAACCTGTAAAATTCTATTAGTATTAATTAAAAAAAAGCGGTAGAATCTTTCACAGAATATAATTCAATAAGATATAATGTAATAATTATGTAATTAAGGAAAACTTATAAAAAAACACCCTAAATAAGTACGTAGTTATTTAAATCTGATTTCAATCAAAAGCGCTTGTGTAAAACAAAATTAACATCCCGAACCTTTTTTATATGAAAAATCAATATTTTGCTATCTAGCATTACATATTACTAGTTATAATGTTTATACATAGCTAAAGCAGTTGTCCATACTTCATTTAGCCATGTCATCAGCAAGAAAAACAAATAGGAATGTAAAAATAGCAAGTTTTATATAAACTAATTCTAACAGAATGGCACCTATGTCGGCTGCCGGTAAACGTTATCGCCATATTGATAGTTTCGACATGATAGTCGTGAGTCAGTCACACGTATCGTTACATTTGCAGATCGTAAAAGGAAGTGAGGTGTGAAGAAGCAATTTGCGGTTCGGCAAAGTGAGGACGTCTTAATTTAGCTAGTGAGGCTCAATCCTGCTTTACTAGTTGTATACGCTTCTTCTTAAAGCAGGAACCCACTTGTAGCATGTAACGTACCAGATATTGTATCCATCTATAAGTGTATACGTCTTGTCAACAAATTACTGCGTTTCCAGGCGACGACCTTTCGAATGCGACCGCCTTTGTGTTCGCACAAAAACTGCCACGGTGGGTCGCTGCGTTCACGCTGCGATTCTCTGACGAGCGGCTCGCAGCGGGCTCGTGTCGATGACATTCTTACTTGTGACAGTATCAGATATATTTGGTGCTACACCTCCAAGTGGGTAACCTGCTTAACATCAAGTAGAACGGAGTCATTTGCTAACGCATCGACAAAAAAGAAGGTAATGGAGTTCTTCCTCACCAGATTCTCCGTTGCAGTTGAACTCCTGGCCGTCTTCCCGCCGCCACATGACGTAGGGCTCCGGGTAGCCAGTCGCTCGGCAAACCATAGTCACGTTGGTACCTTCGCGCACCACCATGTCGGTGGAAGTCATGTTGTCGATGATCACCGGGGGTACTAGGGAAGAGAAGTTCTTGTTATTCGTTGTACTAGTGAAGATAGAATTACTAGTCGTAATTTGAAGATAAAAATACTGTAATGAAACAACTTTTAGGGATCCACTCGCGTTTATTTTACACATTACTTTTAATTAATGTTTATCCTGTCTCCTTGTGACCACGGACCCTGCAAAGGGTTCGAAACGTCAGAATAAACATTAATGAAAAGTAATGTGTAAAATAAATGCGAGGAGATCCGTAAAAGTTGTTTCATTTCAATGTGTAGTGTTCGCGTAAACTTTAGAAAACAATATAGATAAAAATACTATTGTATGATAACATTTTACAAATGCTAGTGGTGTACCTTTATAAAAGTGTGAAAAATAGAAATTTTCAAAGATGTAAGAGATATGTTCCATTAGGGCTTTGAAAACTTCCACCACTTATCTACTTTTAGTAGTACCAAAAGCAAAATTTAGATTTTAACACAAAACCAGCCAATTATTGATAATAAAACCAACACTTTTACTAATCTTAAGCATTTTCTCATAAAACAAGACTAGAATTACCTACTTCTTATTGTTTTTCTTCTTTACCTTTACCCATATTTGATAAACAGTTTACGTAAATATGCAACAGTACAAAATATAACTTAATCGCAGCTAATTCATTTTTCCTGTGCTAATTTCATAGAAATAAGAAATGTAATTTCAATTTTGACGAGCCCAAGAATGCTTACTTTGTATGTTCGTTATCCATTATGAACGCAGAATGTTTTTTCAAAGCTAGAATGTTCCTTTCAATGTGTTTTCTATTATATTCCTGATTCTGAAGTGTTTCATTATTCTGAGAAGGTTAGGTTTAGTTTCTACGACTTTCTATTCTTGAATATTTAAGCCAAAACATTTAAAGTTTGGGCTACAGATGGTTTTAATAAGGTTATTTTAGGGTGGGGTGTCTAACGTTGCTCTGTCCAAGAGAGGTTATAGAGAAGTTTGAAACCTTTTCAGAACTTCAAATGTTCCTTGAGTTCTCTAGTTTAGAGGGTGTATATATTTATTATTACAACATAAAAGCAGACAATCTTTCCAAGTTATGCAACCAAACCATCGTAATAGATGCAAGAAAATTTTGTATTTTTTTAAACTTAGAATTTCAGATATTTAGAATATAGTAGTACTACAAAAAATGGGGCATAAGAACTCTTTTACTATAAAAGACATTACGCTTTCAAATATACCGATTTATTAAGAGACAGCAATGGATGGAAGAAAGTGGCGAGTTTATAAAAAAAAGTACTACTACTATGTTATATAAAATAAAGAAAAAAAAACGTAGGCCAACACTCACTTTGGGTCCCTGCACCAATGTGGTAAGTAAGTAAGTAAGTAAGTAAGTAAGTAAGTACGTAAGTAAGTAAGTAAGTAAGTAAGTAAGTAATTTTCTGGAACTAGAAATTATAGTTTGATGGTATATTTAGTGTACTCATAATATTAACAACAACATTAGAAATTTCCATTGTCTTTAGGTAAAACCGATGAAATTTTGTTTCGTCTGTCATATAAAGATGGTATATAAACATAATAATATTCAACTCAAATTTAATATTTGTTCCGTTGAAAACTCATTCGAGAAAAAAGAAAACGTTTTCGATATGACAAACCTAATAATGTTCTATACTTGAGAGCAACGACGAAAGAACAACGTCCTCTCAGTAATGGTTCTCAGGTTTCCTTACATCTATTGGAGTATAACAGTCAGTTAGATTCATGGCACATGTAAACTTAAGCCATTTGCAACAACGTGCGAACTAGAATTACACATTTACATCTTCTGGATGGTACTACCTGAAGCGCATGGGGTTTGTGTTGAGTTAGCACATGTATTAGCCTAAATCCATCTTCTGCACATCTGGTACTACGAACAATAGTCGTTGTACGATAGACTGATGGTTGATCTAAGTAGACACGTGATTCAAACATTTACTAGAGGTACACCTTGTAGATAGCCCTTCCTGAAGCGCATGGGGTCTGTGTTGACCTGGCACATGTACCAGCCGCGGTCCACTTCCTGCACGTCTTTGATGTGGAGGTACCACGAGAGCTGATCGTTCTAAGTCAGACTGATGGTCGAGTATATTAAACTTGGGATTCAAACTAGAAAGACACCAACCTTCGATTTGTAGATAGCCCTTCCTGGAGCACATGAGGTCCGTGTTGACCTGGCACATGTACCAGCCGCGGTCCATTTCCTGCACGTTCTTGATGTGGAGGTACCACGAGAGCTATTCGTTCTAAGTCAGACTCATGTTCGAGATTATTAAACTTAGGATTCAAACTAGAAAGACACTACCCTACGACTTGTAGTTTTCCACCCTGGAGCGCATAGTGTCTGTGTTGACCTGGCACATGTACCAGCCGCGGTCCATCTCTTGCACGTCCTTGTTGTGAAGTTACCACGAGCGGTGATTGTTCTATGTCAGACTGATAGTTAAGTATATTAAACATGAGATTCAAACTAGAAGGACACCAACCTACGACTTGTAGATAGCCCTTCCTGGAGCGCATGGGGTCCGTGTTGACCTGGCACATGTACCAGCCGCGGTCCACCTCCTGCACGTCCTTGATGTGGAGGTACCACGAGCGGTGGTCGTTGTACGACAGGCTGATGCGTGGGTTCTGTGTTATTATGTTGTGGTGGATACTTAGAATTGTCTGTGTGTCCACCCGGACCCATGCCACCTGAAACAAGTTACTATGTGAGTGTTTAAAATTACCTAAAATCTATCTCATAGAAAAACCAAACTTTTGTTGGTTAGATAGGTACACATAGAAATGAAACATTTTATACAGTTCTCTTCGCGTTAATTTTATGTAATCAATATGTCAAATGACCAACGCCTCTGCTAAGAGTTTGAAAGATCTGGTTAAAATGTTAAAATATTTTTAAATATCTAATTATGTATTGCAATTAAGTCATGAGTATGACCATAAAACTACATGACGTCTATTTTAAAGTAATTTACCTCTAACTATAACAACACGACTTTAAAATGAAATCATATTATTATATTTAAAAAATCTAAAATTAAACTATTAACATAGTGTAAGGCTTCTCTTTCCAAAAATTTATGTTTATCATACGAAATCGCAAATTAGACAATTTAAATATTAAATTTTGAATGCCAAGCATATAACTTCCGCACGTTTGGGTAAATTTGCTTAGGTCCTTCTAAAGCAGAAGTTATCTCTTTGCTGTTGTAAATTTGGCTACAGTAGAGTGATTTTCGCTAACTAGCCATCCTGCATGATTTATAATGTAGGTTCATTTATTTTTGTTGGTAGCAGTGTACCGTTGGCAAAGAAAGAAACAAGTAGAGTTACAGCAGTACGGCAGCTAGACTTCATTTCTAATTGAGTATAAGTCGCGGGAAGCCGCTGGATGCGAGCAGCACAAAACCGGTCGTTGTCAAGATCCTTGGGGGAGGCTTTTGTCCAGCAGTCGTTTGGTTGAGATGATGATGATGATGATGATGATTCGAATGCTCGGAAGTGAGCTGTTAAGTTCGAATAGTCATTGATTTATCAGTGCCTATTGCTTGTTCGTATTCCGATTTTACAAGTTAAGTAGCTTTCGTAATACTAGGTGTACGGATAGGTGACCACAGTAGATCCAGCTCCATCGAATATCTCTGGCATGTCAAGCAGTAGATCCAATTTTATGACAACCAGAAGGTTGTCATAAAATTGCAGTTGTTATAACCCACCAGCCCTCGATCTTCGAGGAGCTCGATAGCGCAATGGTTACGTGCTAAGTCTGCGATTACTGAAGTGAGGCAACTTTCGCAAAGGCCGGTCATCGGATGGGTGACCAAAAATGTTTCATCCTGAGCTTTTCCACCGTAAAGCCATTGGTCTCGGCTGCATTAGCAGTCGTTAACAACCACCACTGGGCCCGCGTGGTGGCTTATGGTCTGGTCTATCCTGGCGTAGAAACCAGAGCGTAGCAATGACGTTTATAAGTTGATGATAATGGCTATGTCTAGCTCTTCCCGGCTTCGCAATGCACCGAACATTGTAATGCTACGAAATACTATAGTGGAAATAAAAACAGTTTCATTCACATTAATTTCTTCACAATCAGATGCTAGTAAGTTTTTCCGTTCTCGTCATTGTAACGAGAACGTTTATTTCCGTGGATTTGCTTTTGTAGAAATGTTTACAACGACACAACTGTTTTGCAACTTATTGTAGAATGGGAAATTCTAGAGTTTAATTTGAAGCGAAAATTGTCTTCAGTATAATTATCATCATCAATAAAAATCGCAATCTCAAAATAATAATAATCGTTTGATAATAATAAATCGCGGATAATTTTATAATTCATAAATGCTCAATAAAAATCAAAATCTAAATTCAAACATAAAGCTAAACATAAAATATATTTAAAAACAAAACAAATTTTTAATTAAAAATGAATTATAGTTTATTTTAATCGAAAATGTTATTCTATTACTAGACTCCATTATTATTTCTATTACTAGAATTGGTTAGACAAAGCCCAATACCGGACAAGATGGCGTGCATATGTTGAGGCCTACACCAGCAGTGGGTGACTATAGGCTGAAGAAGAAGAAGAAGAAGAAGAAGAAAGAAGACTCCATAGCGTCCGCTCGAACCGAACACCTAAATCTGGTCACAGCGAATTTTCGTTAACTACCCGTGCTGGATGATTAATAACGGCCTGCATTTTGGCGAAGTGATATTAAGTTGGCTTGTTAAAACTTTCCGCGTGCTCTGCACAATCAAGTCGCGAGAAGTTTCCGCCTCGTACCGTATATCTGGCTATAGAATGATACCACGGACGTTCGTGAGATTTGATATGTAGCCAGAAGTAGTTTGGGTCTAGTTCGAAAAAAATGTTAGCTGGCCCAGTTGAATCTCTCTCGTTCAAATTCTATTAACATATTAGAACAGGACGGGGATATGATATTTGAATTTTAAGTAACATCATTTGCCCAAGAATCAGGCAAATGCCTAGTTTGGGACCCTCTGTTCCTTTCTAGATAAGTCTTAGACGTAAAAATAAATTTATTGTTTAGATTAAGTACTACTTACATTGTGTAATCTAGGTTATTCTGGTAGTAATAAAGCATTTTTTCTCATTATTTTTTATTTTTTTATCATCATCATCATCATTATCATCAGCCTAGAAATGTAGCAGCACAATTTGCTCTAGCAAATGGGAAAATCAGACCATAACTCATATAGCTCCAATTCCAATGACCCAATGAAGGTTGGTGGGTTTCAATGTCCATCTTACAACAACAACTGGGAGCAACAACATGAAGAGCTCTAGATGCTTTTACCTAGGTCACCCACCCAAAGTAGCTCTACTTATTAAAAGATCGTAACATGAACTAAACTTAAGGATTACCTAACCTTGAATAACGGCTTTAACAAGACTAGAACGTTCCTTTGTCAAGAAGTGTTTAATATTGCACATAAGGTCTTTTTTAAATGGTTAGATTCACCAGCACCTGTTAAAAGTATTTTATTATAATACCTAGCTTACCGATAAGATGCTGATCGTCTTTTGTCTCTGTCTTTTCTTATATCCATATAACGGTTTTTTTGTAAAAATTCTTTGAAATTACACTTTTTCATTACTTCACAAACAATCTAACTTTATATCAAGAGTTATTGAAAGTATTTCATTATTAACTCATCTCACTTCCATGTAAACCTGTGTGCAGCTCAAAAATGTAGCAAAAGATTTATATTCACAAACTGTCTAGCATTTATATCAAGGATTGTTGAAAGTGCTTCATTATTCAGTCATCTCACTACCATGTAAACCTGTATGCAGCTCAGTAATACAGCAAATTAGCCGTCCTGCATGATTAACAGCGGCGTGCAATCTGTGCAAAGTGATATTAAGTTGGCTTGTTAAAACTTAACCGCATAAGCTGCACAATCGAGTCGCATCAAGTTCCCGCTACGTATCCGGTTATGGAATTACACTGCGCTCGTTCTACGTGAGATGTGAGATGTTGCCAGATCATGATCGGGTTTGGAGCAAGTTGACGGTTAAGAATGGGGAATTCTTCGTTAGCCTAAAACATGTGGAGAATGCTCTAACTTGTATGAGTATTCTCTCTTTAGCTGGTCGCTGCTGGGGTCGGTGATTGCTCCTGGCGGCACAGAATACATAATAGTACAAGTCTGGCAGTCCATACTTTTAGTGGATATACAGGCTGGTTATACTCCTAAGCTCCTTGGGCATACTCTCTCTGGTTTGCCGCTGCTGGGATAAACTTTGGTGATTGCTTATGGCAGTCTAGGATCGCCATGGTGGTGGAATCTAAGGGAAGGTACAGGACTTTTTAGTGGGTAATTAGGGAGGTTGGACCATAAATCCTAAGTTCTTTGAGAATTCTCCCTCTAGCGGCCGCTGCTGGGGTGAACTTCAGTAATTGCTTATGGCGGTCCCGGATCACCGTAGTGGTGGAATGTAGGAGGAAGTACAGGACTTTTTAGTTGGTTAGAGGGAATTGAGGGAATTGAACTAAAAACCTACTAGGCTTACTCATCGCATGTTGTTGGGTTTTAGCGACTACTATCTTACGACAATAAGCTGCCGGTTGCAAATCTATTTAGCCCCAGTGTGAAACAGCTTAACGTGCTTTCCGAAGCATGGAGAAACACGAGACTGTTTTAATTTGCTCACCTATCTGATGATTCGGCCTTGTAAAAGTTGCTTTATCGCTACACAGATGTGTAAGCCGTTTACTTTGAAGAGATTTTGCTGTTGTAGTCATACAGCCTTTACAGCATCACTGAACTTTATTGAGAGCGGCGAGAAACTTAAAGTTGTAATCGAAACACCGTCAGAGGGCTTCAAGAGGGAATGGCATCAAGCAAGAGTGTCCTCGTTCCCTACTATATTTCCCGAGGGGTTCGGATCGGATCGGGTGTAAGCTCCACTGCGCCATCGAGCTCCTCCAGAGTGTACCAAATTTCAGATCAATCCGTCAACAGGAAGAAATTTCAATTACTAGGTTTGACCCAAACAAATAAACCAATAAATAGACAGGGCAAGCTAAATAAAACCGTTTAAAAATGAACCACGATTTCTCACATTCAAACTGCCTATGCGTTACCAAATTTGAAAAGCCTTTTAACACGCTCCTTATAAAGACGCGTTAATAACACATCTTTTCAGCCAAAAGACGTCCACATCTAAGCAAAGGCCTCCGCCAAGGATCTCCACAACGACCGGTCTTGTGCAGCTTGCATCCAGTCGCTACCTGCGACCTCCACCAGATCGTCGACACACCTTGTTGTATGCCATTATAATTGATTAATATATCTTGTTAAATAAACCTTACCTTGTACCCTCGCAAGTCCTCCACGACGCAGGCCAGGAGTGCGTCGCGGCCCACTGTCACAGTGACGTTTGGCACCGGCTCCACAAAACGGGGGAACAGTGACTCTGCAACAAATGACACACTCTGTGAAGTAGGTATTTATCGGCGCACTTAATATCAGTCATGTGAAGTGATTAATGTGGGGTGACAGCTTAATCGACGAAGTTACAAGCCTTATTAACAGCCAGATACACTGTATTTTATAATGTAGAAGAAATGATTAATAAGTTACAGTCTGCAAGGCGATTTCATGATTGTGCAGTTTTTTTGTAGAAAGTTAGGCTAATAAGTCTGCTTTGCCTGATGTAAAGCAGAAGCAGAGCAGACAAACAAGCACTACCACCAACCAAATCGCGTACAAACACATGTATCCCCGCTGGGAGTCGAACCCTGAACCTCTGGGTAACCGGTGGTATCAACTACTAGATAACAGAGGAGGTTAGCGGCGGTATTTTTATAGTATAGATTAAATTGAACAAAAATATCATTGTTTATTTAATCACCATCACCAGATCATAATAGTCCCCACTGCTGGGGTACGAGCCTTCCTTATGAATGGGTAGGGAGAATAGGCTATAAACAACCACGCGGGGCCAGTGCGGGTTGGCGGTTGTTTAATGTTAATGTAATGATAATAATGTTTATATAATTAAACTATATAAATAGTTGAGTATATTGCTTATTTTATGTATGATACTTTAGTGTGAAATCACTGTTAATTATTGTTGCCGTTTTAATAGATTCTTCATTAGAGATCAGTGAATAATTTTGCTGTGTTATTAGTAGTTCCATTTTGTTATTTATACATTAGTGTTTAAATTTGTGAATGCCGTGGCAACCAATAATGAAAGCAGCGCTCATGTATATAGCTTTCCTAGCTTTTGCTCGCGGCTTGGCTTACGTAGGCTACACGACGACGTGTGATTGTTTGTAATAAAATCCAAACTTATTAAAGATAAGTATCTGTATTTTTACACATGTAGCAATCAATAAAAATCAGTCAAAACGTAATAAAAGATCACTCTGTACAAGTAATGTATATACAACGAGTTACAAAAAGGTATGGTCAAAATGAAAAGATCCAAAATGTATCTCATCTAGAACTTGTATGTGTTGTTATTAAGACATAATTATTTATTTTAATTTGTCATGCAATGTTTAATAAAATATTAATATTTATGAAGTGATACGCGTCAGGCGCGCATAAGCAAGCAGCAGTGATTATAAATGTAAGTACACAGAGGTTACTAAACCAGTTGGGCTGAGACTTGTTTATTTTGATGTGACTTCACAACAGAAATATTAAATACAAAATTGCATCGCACATTAAAGTTAAAAATCATGACTTAGTAACTCTGAATACATGATCTAGATCGGATACACTTTGGGTATTTTCATTTTGACCACACCTTTCTGTTACACGTTGTAGATTACGGTCCGTTTTGAAACCTCCTGTACCAATTGTCATCCCCTACTTAAGGGCAAATTTTTCAAAAATCCTGAAACATGTTTCTAACCAGGCCAAATACCAAAATTGAAGGAATGACAGATTTTCATACAAACTTTCCACCCCTATTACATTAAAAATGCTAAAACACGTATTTTTTTATTTTTATTGAAAAATTTAAAGATCTATTAAATTATACATTTTTATAATTGTTATATTAATAACAACGATTTCGCTAAAAAACCTTCTTCCTTTTTACTTTTTTATTGAAAAATCTAACGATCTATTAAATTATAAAATTTTGTAATTGTTACTTTAATAACAACGATTTCGAACAACGAACAACGATTTCGCTAAGAAAACCTCCTTCTTTTATTTCTTTTTTATTGAAAAATCTAAATATCTATTAAATTATACATTTTTATAATTGTTACTTTAATAACAACAATTTCGTTAAAAAAATCTTCTTCGATTGCGATTTATATGCGACTAAAATATAATACATACATACAAACTTTTACCCCCCATTTGATTTCCGTAAATTCCTTTATTAGTGGCTGGTTACATCACTCAATTAACCTACAGTCCAAAATTAATCTAATTAGCTTCAGTGGTTTCGGCTCGGCGATGATGAATCAGTCAGTCAGGACAAGTCATTATATGTTTAAAAGATTATGGTTTTTTTAATTATTTTCTTAAGTAACAGTACATTGCATTGTATGTTGTATGCCAAACTGTGTAACAGTTTGTCTATTTGGCTTTTTATTTGGTATTGGAGTAAAAGTGACAAAACGAGTCTGTAGCCTACATATAAAGGGTTTTATCTATACTAATTATATATTAATATTTTATAAACTTAAAACCCATGCGTTTGAACATTGGGTCCTTTGTAGCGATTTTTATAATTCAATTCAATTCATTTATTTACTTAGATAACAGAGATCCAATTATGGTTAGTAACAATGTGCACTTAATAACTATGTTAGTACATTTTAATTCAAAAATTCAATACATCTAATAACAATTAATAATAATAATAGAATATAATGACAGGCCTTTGGACTTTAAAATTTTGTTGTCCCCTCTCTGTGAGAGGCATGCCAGTTATTTATGCATGTACCCATCATTCGGCATCGGGCCGCGCCAAAGCCTTCGGTCTATCCAGTTACAGTATTTTGTAAGCTTTCAGGGGAAACTTGATAGATTGACGGATTTTATTGTTTCATTCAATTTGCCAAGAACACAATGTGTATTCGAGTACCGCATTGGATTTCAGGGAGGGATACACTACAATGTGTTGCTTTGTTGCGACGATTGAGTGCAATCCACTTTATGTCGCTTCATTTGGAAGCAGGTTTGTTGAAGGTGTAAATGACTTTTGAATGGGAATGCGCTTTGCAGATTTTCTTTGAATCGCACCTTTTGTAAAATAAAAATTACTTACTTAACTTTTTTATTACTTAAATTAATCATTATACCTATTTATGATTTGTTATATTTATTTATTTATGTCATAGTAGGTATTTCTTGTTGAAAGTGTCATTTTATGATCAAGGGATCATTTTCTAAAAAAATCAAACTATGTAAAAGAAAGGGCGAATGCAAAAACGTCTACGAGTACTGCCCCGTAGTTTTAAGAAGCGACGATAACCTAGTGACATTCATAACAGCTCAATTGTAGAATGAATAAAATGAATAAAGAACTTTGAATTATTCTGTGTTTAAAAAAAATGTGCTTTTTTTTGGCAAAAGTTGAATGAATCAATTTATTTATCACATTAATATCATGTTAAAGAATACTTTGCAAAACAACTATTATCAATGCAGTAGAATTTTTACAAAGAAAGGTATTTTTTAGCGCTTCGTTCACTGCGATTTTAAAACAGCTGTTACTTTAAGTAAACAGTTTTCGAGCAACACACGGATTGGCACAAATAGATTATAGGTACGTATTGTATGTGCAAACTCGATTTTGTTATTTACAATTAAAACGACTTGCATGTTTTTGCACACGGCTGTTGAATTTGAAAATCACGCTGTGTTCACAACATGAGGTGTTCACGGAGTTCCGTTTTTTTCTACATAAATACTTATGTATAATTTTACTATTTCGTGCAACATTGGCGAGAATAATTTAGGGCTTATGCCCAACTCGGCAAGTCCCCAACTCGGCAAGTCCCCAACTCGACATGCAAGATAAATACCTATCAAAAACTCCCAACTCGACACGAAAAGGTAAAAAGTACTGTCAGAAAGAAAAAGAAGAACACACTGTTTGTATCTATTATTTAATTTTCTCTAAATATGAAAATTATAAACATTATTATGTTTTCATAACAATAAAATTCTTATATGAGTAACTAAATATACATATTAAATTTGATAATCAACAATTTACAATATAAAAAAGTTGTGGTTTTATAAACTAATAAATAAAATATGAAGGTACAAAACAAAATATTTTTTTATAATTATATGTAAAATAAAAATGTTGATAATAGCAGTTCATTTGTGAGTGTTTGGATCGAAAGTCTAAAGATATTAAATTTATTTATATATTTATTGATAAGGTACACTGTCTCAAAACTCATATCATTCAGATGTTAATGGTCACTTTATATAATATTATAAAAAGTAAAAACTTTAGAAAGTAATCATCATCATCATCAGCTCATTTATGTCCCCACTGCTGGGGCACGAGCCTTCCCTGTGGATGGATAGGGAGAACGGGCCATAAACCACCACGCGGGCCCAGTGCGGATTGGTGGTTGTTATCTTATTGCATCCCATTATGGGGAGGAGCTGATAAAACTAATTTCTTACACCTGGAAAGAGCTCAGAGATCCCTCATTAAAATAATGTTTTTCAAACCCTACAGGTTTTCAACTGAATCTCTCTATAGCGAAAGCTCATTGCTATCCATTAGAAAACTTTATATATTAAATACCATACTTAAATTCCATAAAACTTTACCTTTTAAGTATAAGCTTCTTAACAGGAGACGTAAAGATGCTGTAGCCCATGTGCCCCGTACACGCACCGTTTTTGCCCAGAGGCAGTTTACTTCTCAAGCTCCATTTTTATATAATAAATTAAACCTGATACTGAAATTGTACCACCTGAAAACCCTCTGCTGCAAGCAGACCTTGACCAAATGGATGACGACAAAAACGTATGACGAGATTGAAGACCTTCTGCAGAGAAAGGTATAATATTCTATTCGCTAAACTTTCAGGGACTAACTCTCATGAAGTTGTTACTTTTTAACTGATCCTAAGGTAATAACCGTAGGGCTCACTGAGAGTCACACTACCCCAATTGCTCACACCCGGATATTTGTATTGTCCTGAGTAGATAATTATCGGAATAATTTATCAGAAGATAATTTTATTGAGTTCAAAGGAATACCAACATCATTACTTTTTTTTTTTCTTTTTAGTTTTATTGAGGAACATAAATAGTAAAAATCATACACACACTCACGCACACACACACCCCCACGCACTCATACACACACACGCACACACACACACACGCATACGCATACACACGCACACAATAAGTTACTCGAATTTAATATTTTGATATTGTTATTGTGTTGTTATGCTAGCTAGTTAATAAGTTTGGTTACACTATGATTGTACACTAAAGTCCTAGATATAACCAATGGTTGAAGAGCGAGGCATTCCCTACACCAGTGTCTTTGACTACTAACCGGGAAGCCCCGTCAACAATATTGTAAGAAAAATTTTTCTGAATAAAAAACATTTTGATTTGATTTGATTTTGGTTGTTAACGACTGCTAATGCAGCCGGGACCAACGTCTTAACGTGCCTTCCGAAGCACGGAGGAGCTCGAGATGATAAATTTTTGGTCACCCATCCGATGACCGGCCTTTGCCAAAGTTGCTCAACCTCAGCACTCGCAGACCGGGCGCGTAAACCACTGCGCCATCGAGCTCCTAAAGTAATACTTTGTTTTTATTTCTACCACTAAAAGTCAATGCACAAATTTAACACGTTCGGCTCTAGAAGCAAACACAGATAAAAATCTATTAGAGTGTGACACTTTTAGTCCGGTATGTTAAAACTGGAGCAGTTTTACACTACGTCATGTTATGATGATGTGAAATACGTGAAATATACTGAACCGGGTTACAACGGGGATGCTGTGCCGGCGATCACATCTGAACGTTGCTAAAATAAACCAAGAGCTGGGCTTGTACACACGCCTGCTCATCAACCTATGCAAAATTGTCAAATTTCTTCAATATATTTTCAACCATATAACTTAGTTATAAAGTATTTATAAAATACAGTGAAAAAATTAAATGCCTACTCGACCCAGCCAGGTATCGAACCTGGGTCTTCCGCAATCCGGGCGGCTGCACTAACCATTATGCTGCCGCGAAGGCTGACGTAAGCACTGAATATTTCTTTTCACTGCTTTTTGATTTTTTTTACTGTTTTTTTAGCGGCAAAGTGCCATCTATCCAACGGTTATTGCAACCGATGGCTATGCAGATTTATCTTTACAGATGAAATGACATCCAAAATTTTTATTTTGACAATGACAATATGATATAACACTGCACTACATTCAGCCTGTAGACATCCCACTGCTGTAAAATAACTCACAGAAAATACAGGAAAACCATTTTAGATTAATGAAACTCACAATCCGTCGATTTTAAGTAACTTAGGCAGAATGAGAAAGAATAAATGTTTTTTTACTTAAGTCACGATTACCCTTCACCATACGCTCAGAGTCACAAACACTAAAAATCAAAAGTATTACACAATTATGCTAAACATCAAACTAATGTACTTGTATATTCTTATACTTTTTTATGTATAACTATAGGTATATACTCGTATAATGCTTATTTTAATTAAACGAAATTATTTCGCGCGATTCAAACCTGCAATCGCGTATTTAGTAAATAATTTCTCACCGATATGCTAAAGCTTCCATTATTTAGTTATACGAATATGTGTTTTATTGTATCTTTCTTTAGAACAAAAATTACAATAAACTATCTAATAACAAAACAAAATAAAACACTAGCAAAAACTGTAAAGTAAACAGTAAATTGAATTTGATGAACGAAACAAAACAAAAGAGAGTACACAGAATACATTTGCGTCGATACCTTATTTGTTACTTACGGCAGTATCTAAATAATGCAAAAACGCGTCAGAGGGATACGAGTATCACGTGTACGTCAATCCTAATGTGATACACATGTCGATATGAGCGATGCTCGAAAGCCCGAACAATCTATTCGAGCTAAACAACCTGAGACACGGAAAAATATCCGCAAATGATTGATGAGCGAGCACGCGAATAGAACAAATCCATCGCGCGCCCATCAATCTTGGGTTGTACCCTGCAAGCGACGGTCGCGACTCTAATGAAAGAAGAGCTTACCAACCACATATAAACAATCGGGAAATGTTGTTTCTAATATCCCGCCAAGATAGATGGCGGACGGAATGTCGCGGCCGCTTAATTTGAGATACGACTCTTTTAAATTGAAAGGGAAAATGTGATGCTTCATTATGTACTGCCGCTTTAGTAACAGATTGGAAAAAGTTTTATTGCGTAAGTAAAACAAAATGGTAATTATTTTGCAAAAGATCTACATATTTCTTGGAAACACAACAAAGGAAAAACTAGTAAAAATTAGTAATTATCGATGTCCAAAACACTTATAGTTCTTTTTTCGCGTTGTGTAAGTACACAATAGTACTAATAAGTATTAGCAATTAAACTTTCTGTTCGAATTTTCGTTCGGGTACCTAACACCAACTTGGTCACGAGCAAACTATAAATATAACTGTTTATACGGTACGATCGCAGTTGGATCCTGGCTAATTATAAGTTGTATTGTATTCTATTGTACCTTATATCTACTAGTGTGGATCTGCAATTAGTTTACTGATGTCTAATTATATAACTACTCTTTTTTAATGTAACCGTTGATTCCCCAATGAAAATAAAAAAAATATATATTTTCATTTGTGAATCAAGCTTCTATTGGTAGGTAGGTAGTAGGAGTTTAATGAGCACTACATGAAAGCTTAGTGAAAAATAGCATATTTATTCATACTAGTGGTCGCCCAGTGGTCGAAATTCGACCGTAATTTTTATATTAAGGCTGCACGGATCCAGATTACGGATCCTAAGCAATGAAATATTAAAAAAGATAGAATATGAGTTTGGATTGGCATTGACAGATGTCGGCCGCATTAAAAGACAAACAATAGGTACGTGTGTGTCAAATACTAATAATACTAATAATAATTTAATGTATTTTTATGCATATAAAAAAAAATTAACATTCGGATAACCTTCTCTATATAAAGTATAAGTGTGCGAAATTTCATACTCCTCCGTCCGCGCAATTTTCGTAAAAACGGGTACAAAGTTTTTGTTTCACGTATTAATATATAGATGATACTAATACTATCACTATCATTAAATGTCGTAAAACTAGCAATTTAGACATTGTAACGTAACTAACATACTCAGATAAATAATCATAAAACTAGCAAAGAAAACATAATAAACCCTAAAATCGGCGAAACATTCGATATAAATATATACTAGGTTTTTAAAGGGGCCAATTATAGAGTTTCTTCCCGACTCCTCTTAATAGAAGCCTGCATTTCGAACCGGTGCGGATGCGGTGGGTGGTGGGGTGTGGCAGTATCATAACTATTTAAAACTGGTTTTGAATAAAAGCTTTTTAGATTTAGTTAACTTATAGCAACTATGCTTACCTGTGGATAAACTCTATAGTTAGTCTCATACAGTTCGTAATTTTGCTGAATTTTCGGACTTAATTTAATGTTACTGAGCTCTCAGTTGGATAGGCTTTGCGGTCATTAACAGTTGAGACAGATAACGCTTGACACACCAGGCGAGCGCGACAGTTGAAATGGACTCCTTGATTGACAAGCATCGCCACGGACATAATTTTCCACTAGCCTTCAGAAATTCAGAAATTTAAAAGGGTTTTGTTCCAGCTTAAATGTTCATTTAAAATCTTTTTGGACCAAAACATTTTGTACGGATATATTTCCGTTTATTTTATGTATTATCACTGTGTTACATGAAAATGTAATCTGACAATTATTTGTTATATTATGTGTTCAGGTGTCCATGTCCAACAATGGTACCGAATGCTGTAAGGGCTGCTTGTCTTTTTACCCAATTAATGGGAATTTGTTTTTTGGTGGGCTCGATTTTTGTCATGTAAAAGATATTAAGTTACTTACTAGAAAAATATTGCCAGAAATAAATCGTATTCTCAAACGTATTATGTAACAATCTTTCAGATTCATATCATGTTTCAGAGAGCAACGAGTTAATAATGAAGTGAGTTGACAATGTAACAAGATTACGCGGCCACTTGAAATATAATTACGCGCGGCTCATCGGGCGTAAGTGTTTACGGATGCACGCGACGGATCCGCGGCGGGCGGTGCTCCTAATTGGCACAGTCCGCTGTAACAAAAGTCCACACGGCTACGGCAATTAGATTTGGTTGTCCATGTCCAACAAGGAGATGGAATGCTGTAATGGCTACTTGTCTCTTTACCCAATAAATTGGATGGGATTTTTAATTAACTCGATTTGTGTCATGTAAAAGATATTTCATATACTCGTAAGTTAATACTGAACACTGAACTTCTTGGTGGTTGTACTTATGTTCAATGAAGATTTCGTTAAAGTGATATTAAATATTTTTGTTGTTTGGAAGCGATCGCTTGTAGTGACAAGATCGCCTTTGCTTATACTAGCTTTAACATAATATGTAACTGTTTTTCAAGTGTTTATCTATCTATTCCAATTTGAAAATCAGTACTATTTATCTCCCTCTAGGTACAAATGCACCGTAATGTATTATTGAATGTGTATCAAGCCAGAAACATTATTACAATAACTTTGTTTGAGACTTCGGATTATTATTAAGGCCTCAGGCTTAGTGACACGATTGTTATAGACAACTATGAAGCTGCATACATTAATAAGAGGAAATAACCATTTACGCGGACGTATGCTTGTTACCTGGTCGAGTCGAATTCCTTCCATTTACCTATGGCTCATGTTCAGGGCTTGTAACAGTCAACAGAGGCATACCTCGGACTGAAGCCAACGACATCATGCCCGGTCATATGCTTTGGAACGAGCCGGCGAATCATCACGCATGAAGTATTCTTGCTACGCTTTCCCAGTCAAAAGTATGTTCCCATGAGTAATAATCATTAATATTTACAATAGAAAAAGAAAAGTTGTAAGTAGTAACACACACCGAAGCGAAACGTGCAAGTCGAGATACGGCTTCATAATTTACTTTAAAACTGCGTTAGATTTTTTAATAGTGATTTAAAATTGGATTATATTTTCGAGAGTCGGAAAATTGCTTTCTAAAAATACGTAAACCGATTGTGGCAAATTTGAGGCGGGTCTCGCGTGGCGCTACGGCCGTCCGACGTGCCCATTCACGAGTATCGATTTTATGCAAAATGCAACAAGATTCACTTGAACACGCCGACAGTGTATGCTATACAAGGCACATCTATCTAGCAATTACAACGGTATCGCTATCGGAGCTAGTAAATGGTCGAAAATGGCTTCGGACACGTTTAAATGCAGCCCGCCCTAAATTGAGGGAATTGAAGTCGTGTTTATCCATGGAATACAATTAGTGGTTACTGTGAACGCGAGAGTTGGCCGCGGCTCGGTATCATAAGATGTTGACAGAGCCAATTTAGTTGCCCTACCCTCAGTTAACGCAGACTGCATTCGCTACCAGCCTCGTTATGTAAACTTAAAATTTCGCCTAGTTTTAAAAACAATAATTATCAGTGTACGGGTGATAAATCTATAATAGCCCTTTAAACCCTTCTAGTAAACTAATACGTTTTGTACTTGGAATGGGTTTATGTCAATAGCAACCACGAATCTTCGCATTTAACCCGAGCATCTTTTCTACAATTCGGCTACAACTGCGATAACGCGACGACGACGCTGCAAATAAGCTACCTTTATAAGTAACTCAAGTTCATAGGTTAATTCAATAACATTTGCTAGGTTTCTATATCGGTGGATAAGTCTGTATGCTGTCTTACGTGACCTACAAGGTTGCAACCCAAAAACGCTATCTTTATCGCCATCGAGTTCCTCGTTGTTGGAAATTTTACGCATAAATTATCGAAAATAGCGTTGATAGCCTTACGAATAGATGCTTAAGTTAAAAGCGATATCTTTATATGTGAATCATAGGCCGACAAATCGTGGTTCAATCACTGTAGCTCCGTAACTACTGACGTGATACGTACTAGTTTTCTAAGTGGGTTAACTTGACTATTTTTGTGTATTACTAACGCATATAGAGTTAAAATCTTTAAAAAAGATATATTATGCAATCTCATTAACGATTAGCGAGTAATGTGTGAATTAATAGTAGGGGTAAAGAGGTCCCGATTCCTATGCCAGTTTATTATCAGCATCGTCTAATTTCAGTTTCGGTATTGTGTAAGCCAAATGAACAAACAAGTAACGCGAATTTCGGTCAGTTAAGTAATAATTTGAAGTTTGCTGATCATATTTCTGTTGGGTATGGAGCGAAATTTGCGGCTCGTGAAATAATTTGAAAGTGGACAGATAAATTGGATAAGCTTATTATGGTATTTAATCGTGAGAGAGCTTTTAATGGATTGCATAGTGTTTATCGTGTGTGCTTGGTATTTTTGTTAAAATAATAGGAAATAAAATATGTTTCTTGTTGTTTAGCATTTATATTGTATTTAATATGGATAACAAAGAAGTAGATACTTCAAAGAAAGGAATCCTAAGATATTCTTACAGTTTGCTACCATGGTGAGTTGAAATTGTAAAAAAATATATAGATTTTCTCTTGATGATGCTCTTGTCGTTTTATCATGAAAGTGCTATCAAGAACCCTGTAAGGGTTCAGCAAAAACGGATAAACAAATTTAAAATATAAGATGCAATTCAAATTAAAATCAATTTCAAAATAAAATAAATATCAATATAAAATCAAAACAGAATCAATCTAGGTATATAAGGTCACATTTTATCAACTGCAAATATTTTGACAA
Source organism: Eudonia mercurella (assembly GCA_963082485.1). Lineage (NCBI taxonomy): Eukaryota > Metazoa > Arthropoda > Insecta > Lepidoptera > Crambidae > Eudonia > Eudonia mercurella. The sequence goes on from OY720031.1 coordinate 9,539,919, forward strand.
ACAGCTAATTATATCAGAGAAATAAGGCCCTAGCATTTTGAAAAAATCTTTGAACAAATATTGAAATGATACAACTTTTACGGATCTACTCGCGTTTATTTTACACATTACTTTTTAATGTTTATCCTGACGTTTCGAACCCTTTGCAGGGTCCGTGGTCACAGGGAAACGTCAGGATAAACATTAAAAAGTAATGTGTAAAATAAACGCGAGTAGATCCGTAAAAGTTGTTTCATTTCAATATTTAATTTAATTTATTTGTTTGTACTGAATTTTATAAATTAACCAAGTTATTTATTTATTTTTATTTCATGTAATTTACTCTATTATAATTTTGCCATTAGTTTAAATTTCAATTTGACTTATATTTTTTTAAAAATTTAATTTAATTTTTTTGTTAACTAGGTGTTTCTTTTACTCTAACCTGAAATGAAGATAACATGACAGGAACAAAATACGGAATAACTATTTGGAGCTTATTCTCTGTTTATTTGTAAGGGGGTTAGAGTTTATTTTGGTACAAGCGAGTTGCTCATTGTGTATACAATTGTTTATTACTAGTGGACCCGGAGGACTTCGTGCCGCTTTGACAGTTTCCAGTTTCCAGTTGACAAATTTTGGGATGACGGCTCACATATAGCCCTTATAACAATGAAAACAAGTAAAACAGATAAAACATCGGGTATCTTGTACTATCGTATAAGTTACCTAAGTGAAACCAGTAATTTTCAAAATTCATAAATACTTTATAAAACGTCGTAGCACCGTAGTCGTGTAGCAGCCCCGTAGCAGTAGCGCCGTAGCGATGAAGTGTTGCCGTGGTATCATAATTTTTATTATGATTAACTACTTTATTGCACCGCCAGATTTAACGTTACTGCTCCTTCGCCGTTCTAACCCCTTTTGGGGTGGAGATTGTTAAGTTGATCGCTGTTACAAGTGTTGTAAATCCTCGTAAATAACAAATCATGGCAATTATTTGAACTTCGCTTGAAATTATTTAATAAAAACAAGGCTTTAATGGTTGGAATTAAACATTTAACACAGGTCTACTCTGACCTTTTATTGTTTACATATTAAAGTATAACTGTAAGCTTTGTTTCTTCTAATTGAAAGCAATTTTGAATCATGATGTTTTCAACATAATATTTTAGATACATTTAATAATGTTAAAGGATTAATTTTAAAACCAATTACTAGAATAAATACGGAAGAAGGTTTTCTCTTCACAACCGCGGAACATATTGACACTTTAATCCTTTAAAGAGTTTAGCAAACTTGCTATGGATCACAACTCACTTGATATTTTCAATAGGAACACAAATGCATTGAAAACTTCCATCCATCAAGACATTATTAATTGACCCGAATGGCTAACGACCCAAGTGTAGTATTTCCACATAGTTTTAAGTAATTTTAAAATTATTTGGAAATATTACTTCTATAAATCTAGTTCTATTTTCTTTTTTAATTCCAAAGCTAAATCTAATTTTACAAATGTTAAGCACACATAAACTAATTGTGTTAACACATTTAGGACATTAGTGTAGTATAAAATGTTGTTAAACCTATTATGTAATTATAACTTTGTTAAGATGAATCTCTGTTGTGTAACCTAATAAATAAACAAATAAATAAACAAACATTAAAATTTACTTTATGTCACTGCATCTTGGCAGCAAAAATAGATATGAAAATGGTGACCATCGATCGACTTTTCAATGTTACTAAGCTAGCAAACAAGCACGATGGAAAGCAGCAACCACAGCTACGGACGCTTGCGAAACCAAGAATATTCCAAGAGTCCACGGGTACACGCTGCTCGTCGACCCTGACGCTTTAGATTTCCATGAAATCAGACTGCCTTCAGAGATTTGATCAAATCATTTTGAACGCGTTAAAGGGTGCTCATGTAGTTATGTTGTACAAGTTAAGTTGATCGTGTTTACAACACATTCCAATGACATGTGTGAGGAGGTATGTCTTTCGATATTTATGCATCGGTGTCGGGGCGACACAGAGCGTGGCACGGGCACTACACGCCACAAAATTCTCTTTATAGACGACATTGCATCTCGGCGGTAGATATAGGTATGACGGCGGTAACAATCCATACGAGTTCTATGCAGTACCTGAAGCAGCGACTTTAAGGGGATTACTCTTCATTTATTTATTTAAAGGACAACTAACAAGACAAACACAAATACAAGCAATAATTATGTAGAACATATTAAGCTAAGTGTCGTCTTAATTAGAGGCTGCCACGGCATGCAATGTGGATACTGGTACTTGTACTCTTCAGGTGCTACGAGTAATACGTTGATCGTTATTTGTTTTATGTTACTGAACCGGCGGCATAAGAGCATACGGCCCGCCTGATGGTGTAGGTGACCTTCCTACATACTACTTTATTTTCTATTTCTATTTCTATAGTATATATACATACACTATCATATATTACTTTAAATATTTACACAAAATTACATTTACAATATTTCACAACATTATAATAATATGCACACAAAATAACAATAATAATATTTACAAAACAAGGCACTATAATATCTATTTACATACTAACAATAATTACACTATAATTCATATCAGCTCGTCGATACAATACATTTCGCTATTCAATAACGTCGCGCTTGTCGTGGTGAATTGAGAACGCGCAAATCACCGCGCGCGCACATAACGCTCATTGTCCACTATGTATTTACATAGCGGACGGCCGAGCGTCGCCTGCGCACGTACGCCAGTCGAGACCCTATCACGACGCGGAGCGCACGCTGCTTTACTGCTCGCCTATCGACCTTTCTTTGCCCTCACACGCTTACGCTGCTTTGTTAGTTGTTAATAAGCTTATATACTTCGTTTGTATTTCTTCTGACTTTCTTCTTCTGTGCTATAAACTGTGTCTGTGCTTGTGCTTTGCAATTCCTATTCACCTTCTATGTATTGTGACTTTTCGTATTTGTGTTGGTAGTGTGAACAATATATTGCTAAAACCGTAAGTAAGGACTATTCATTTTTCCCGCTACCAACCACACTAAAATGGCAAAATACCACTACAGTCCACAGTCACTTGAAAATGCGTGCGTTGCCGTACCTCAAGATTTAGTTCTTATGACGCTTTGCAATACTAGCTTTTGCTCGCGGCTTTGTTCACATGGGCTACACGAACTGTAGTTGCTTTAATAAAAATCAAACTTTTTAAGGGCAAGTGCCTGTATCGGCTGCCAGGATGGCAAAGCCGACACAGCGACGGGAGCCGAAGGATTAAGGAGCTGAGGAGGGGTGGATGATGATATTTGGGACTTACTTGGCGAGCTAGCGTTGGCGGCGTAGCCACGACACGACTATCGTGGGGATGGAACTGAGCTGGTAGAAGTCTCTTATTATTTCGCGTATACACACACACACGCGCATACGCATTTTATGTAGGGGTGTACCGGCCGGTATTCAATTTCGCGTTTCCTGGCGCGAACAGTGTCTATAAGGATAATCCTGAAAACATTTCATAATTTCTAACCAAGCCAAATACCGAAGGATTTAACTTTTATAATGACAGATTTCCATACAAACTTTTCACCCCTATTTCACCTCTTTAGGGGACGTTTTTCCAAAAATGCTAAAACACGTCATTCTTTATTTTTATTGAAAAATCTGCAATTGATTTAATTGTTCATTTTTATAGTTCTTGCTTTAAAAATAACCATTTCCCAAAAAAAACTTCTTGCCTTTTTTACTCTTTCAAAGAAAAAAAGTCATTCTTCATTTCTTATCATAAAGCCAAATACCAATTTTCATGTATTTTACTTCAATACTGACGGACTTTCATACCAACTTTCACCCCCTATTTAAACACCTTAGGGTATGATTTCAGTAATTTTTTTTCTTAGTGGCTAGTTACGTCACTCAATTAACCTACCGTCTAAATTTTATCTAAATAGCTTCAGCAGTTTTAGCTCGGCGATGATGAATCCCTTTGTACGTGTATTTTTATGTAATTTTTTGTCAAATGTTTTATTTTTGGTGTACAATAAAGTTTATTTATCTTTATCTTATGAATCAGTCAGTTAGGACAAGTCATTTTATGTATATAGATAATATCACTGGATTTTTGTATTCGTTATACTTTATACTATAACAAAGCGATGCAAGACAATACTCTTTGGCGGCAGAAATAGAAATAGTTAGTAGCCATCCAGTCGGATTTTAAGAATTTTAATCTTACTACCAGGTTCTGTGTGGTAAGCCAACCATCAGTGCCTTCTAGGGATTCTACCAAATGATTTCGTTCGCACGCTCATTCAGTACTGTTGAGTTGAGTTTGTGGTGGTCGTGTTCGCAACACATTCCAATGATGAGCGTGGAGAGGCGTTTCGTCTGATATTTATGCATCAGTGTCGGGGCGACACGGCGCCGTCGCGTCGCCTTCTAGAGATTCGACAAAATCATTTTGTTCGGAAGCTCTGTATAGTGGTCATGTTCACAATACATTCCAATGACGAGTGTGGAGAGGCGTGTCGTCTGATATTTATATTATTATCGGGGCGACACGGTTTCGCATGGGCGCCACAATGGACGTCACTGGAACTTGTCCAGCTTCTTAGTAACCATTCATACGGATACTGAACGATGACCTAAACAGCGCCCTCGATCATACCGAACGAAATTGAACGTGTTGAAGATCGCTCATCCAGTACTGTACGGTGGTCGTGTTCGCAACACATTCCAATGACGAGTGTGGAGAGGCGTGTCGCCTGATATTTATGCATCGGTGTCGGGGCGACACGGCGTGGCACGGGCGCCACACGCCACGCGTCGCCGCGCCGCAGCCACGCTGCGCTATCGCCGACACTGATTTATAACGCCAATATAACGCCGAACTGTCCTCCAAATATTTTTATAACCTTCATACCGACTCGATATGCCTCAGAGCGGTTCTTTAGAGACATTATATTCTTTGATGCGGTATTGTTTTTATTTGTACGGCTTTATGAGGCTTGATGTTTTTGGTTTGATTACAGTTTTCAATCTGCTGATATAACTCATTTATTATTGTTTTGGCCTTTATATGGTTCAGGTGGGAGGGCCACATGAAGAATGGCTCATGGAAAAATAAGGTTAAATACACCAAGCGCTAGCTCAATACGAGTTATCAAATTCTGTACCTATATAAACTTACCTATCCTATAATTAATCTGTCAGATGATTATCACGACCTCTGTCGCGGTGTGGTAATAGGAACATGACAAATTAAAAAAAAAAACTTGTAGGAATATTAACTGTATGAGGAAAACAGGACAAGAGTGAGAGTATCGGGTTAGAACAATAAAGCCTCGGCCTTCGTGACAAAGTTTACTGAATGAGACAGATGAACCTTTCATGAAACTGAAAAGTTCATACTAACATTGTGTATAGTATTTTTATTTTAGAGAAGTTTTATGTTTGCCATGTTTCGAACCCTACAGCCAATTTTTGTTTTATTACCGGTCAAACAATGCCGAATACGCGCGGAGCAGATTGTAAACGAATAGTAAATCCCCTAGCACGTGCTATTCAGTCAGAGTGGTTGGTAATAGTTTCAGCGTCATATCGCCAGATTGGTACGGTTGACTAGCCAGAATCAAAACTCAGCGAGATCACTTAGACCGGTTCGTGACCGAACTTTTTAGCTGCAGATTAACCGTAAATTTAAGAAGAAATCTTCTACTTTGAGCCATTCAGTAAAAATGGTCGGTTATGGTTTCAGCGTCATATCACCAGATTGGTACGGTTGACTAGCCAGAATCGGAGTTCAGCTAGATTCACTTATTCTACTTTGTGACAGAACTCTTCGGAAAAGAAATCTCCTAGCGCGTGTCATTCAGGAGTGCGAAGTAATACACAAAAATGCAATTGTATTTTATGTGCCATGGATTTCTGCAAAGTAACACCTGATGCCATTAATTATGCAAAGTAGCGTTTGAGCATCAAATTGGTCTAGATTGGTACGGCCAGTATTGTATCTACGGCTGACCAGCTAGAATTAGAATTTGGCAAGTCTTACTTACCCTAGCTTGTAGTAGAGAGAGAAGTGTGCACAACGTCATACCATGACCCACAAAGATGATATTGTTCATTATAAATAAATATTCTATATAAGGAAAATGGTATAAGGTGGTATGTAATCTAGGACATGTAATCAGATGCTTAATACTTTTATGGACAAACTAAATTTTTCCACAATTCTTACACCGTATATGCAGCCAGATTGTGGAATAAACTGCCTGCCAGCATTCGTGAGAGCCCATCAGTAGCATCTTTTAAACACAAATTGAAAGAGCACTACCTCTCCAACTTGAGCAGTAGTCAGTAACATATATATATATATATTATATATATATATATATGTGTATATATATATGGTCGTCGTGGAGATCCTTGGGGGAGGCCTTTGTCCAGCAGTGGACGTCTTTTGGCTGAGATGATGATGATGATGATATGGTATGTACGTATATGCATTATAATTAGTTTAAGTACCTATTTATTTATTATTAGGTATTATTATTATATTATGATTATTTATTATTTTTTATTTTTTAGGTTTAGGTATTTAAGTTATGGTTGACAGTTGGTCCCGCAGACTTTCGTTGCTAACTACAGTTAAGGTTGGCTGGAAGAGATCTCTTTTAGAGATAAGCTTACCCTTGTGTATGTTTTTTTATAATGTAATTTAGACTGTAATTTTAATGTACAATAAAGGATATAATAAATTGTGACGTATGGCTACTATAAAGACCCTGTCTTCTCTAAATAAATCAATCAGTTAAGAACCGACATCCGTTGTGTTATTTCGTCTCCCGACGCCACATATCTCAGGCGGCTTCGGTGGTCAAACTATATAGTTGCAGCTTAATTGTAAATAAGTAAAAGTAAATAGCCTATGACTGTCCCACTGCTGGGCATAGCCCTCCATCATTGAAATCAATTAATGAGTAATATGTAGCTTATATAACTTAATCACCACGCTAACCAAATGCGGGTTAGTGATCACTAAACTGGGCTATGGGCATCGAAAAATCTGAAACACACTATTACCAAATTAAATTGAACCTGGGATCTTTGGGTATCCGGCCGAGCGCTTTACCACTCTTCCACCGAAGCGTTACATGTAAATGAAAGACGAAAATTTCCTAGCATATACCATTCAGCAAGTGTAGTATAGTAGGTTGGTGTTAGGTGATGGTTAGGTGGTGGCCAGAGGTACCAATATGGCAATATGACACTTCATATTGTCACATTGGTACGTCTGACCAGTCAGAATTAGAATTCGGCTAGATTCACTCACATCGCTTCGTGACCGAGCTCCATAGCTGCAGCTGAACCGTAAATAAAACGTTATTGTGTCGCGGAAATCGCGCATCGAAAAGCCGAGGAGCGTCGCGTGAAATGCCGTCGGTCGGCGATCGGGCATAGACGCCGGGAAATATGACTAAACATACGAGTTATGGGATGGCGTGTGCCGCCTTACGTCGTCGCTTCTTCGTTTTTGTTCTATTATTGAGCTTGTTTTGAATATATCCTACTTTGCCTTACAAGCTTACTTAATTGTGCCGTTATACTTGACATTATTATACTACATGAATCTACTTAGTTAGTCCTCCTATTTTCTCTTCTAGAAATAGACCTTTTTGTAGCTGTCATCTTCACTTTTTAAAATATTTATTTGTTTAGTTTTTATCTAACCTATGTAAAAACCTTTATAAAACATTGTAATTTTTTTTGTCACTTCTGCTAATAAGTTTTTAGATAAACAACATTTAAATATATGCAACTAAAACATACAACGTTCATATTTTTTTTTCATTCAGTTCTATTTTATATGACCTAATAAACTTCAGTTCATGAACTGGCAACTCGATGGCGCAGTGGTTAACGCGCCCGGTCTGCGAGTGCTGAGGTTAAGCAACTTTCGCAAAGGCCGGTCATCGATGAGTGACCAAAAATGTATCATCTCCTCCGTGTTTCGGAAGGCACGTAAAGCCGTTGGTCCCGGCTGCATTAGCAGTCGTTAACAACCGCCAATCCGCACTGGGCCCGCGTGGTTGTTTTTGCTCGTTAAGGCTCGTGCCCCAGCAGTGGGGACATAAAATGTGCTGATGATGATGATGATGAATTAACTTCAGTTCATGAATTACATAAATACGTAACTAACTATTATTAATGGGTCACCACACTCCGCACATATTGAAGTTCAAATGCAATAATATTCAAGAACGCGAAAGTTATCATGTTAAAAAGAATAGTGGTTGTGCATCGCGTGAAATGCTACGGATCGTGTTCAATTTTATTGAGTAATGTCAATGGTGGCGTGCACAAGGTATCGCTTTAAGTTAAACGTGTAGCAGAATGGTGGTATTGAGTAAGGCTACTTACATTTTGATTTTGTTATATATAACAAAGTGTAACAGAAAGGTGTGGTAAACATGAAAAGATCCAAAGTGTATCCGATATAGACCTTGTATGTGTTGTTACCAAGACATAATACTCAACTTTAATTTGTCATGCAATTGTAAATTAAATATTTATATTAGTGAAGTCATGCGCGTCAGGCGCGCGTAGCAAACAGCAGTGATCTTAAGTACAAAAAGGTTACTAAATCACTAGGGCTGTGACTTGTTTATTTTGATGTGACGTCACAATAGAAATAAAAAACAAAAAATTGCGTAACAAATTAAAGTTACTTATAATGTCCAAGTTACTCTGCATACAAGATCTAGATCGGATACACTTTGAATCTTTTCATTTTTACCACATCTTTCGGTTACACGTTGTATACATATTAAAGAGTAGAGATAATATGGACGAATTTGGAGTCACCGCTTCACTGTCTCAAATATCCCATCGCGCACAAAGAATGAGGTGACTCGTTTTTCGCACCTCCAAAAGATGGAATAGTCTACCAGCACACGTTTTCCCTCCTTCCTATGATATCCTTCAAAAGAGACGTGAAGAAGCACCTTGTGGGCCAGCAGAGTGAGGTTAACTGATGCTACGTTTGTTTTTACGCTGCACCAGTTATCTTCGCGTCTGGACTCCATTTCCACTTAACATCAGTTGAGATGGAGTCATTTTCCGAGCTATCTATAAAAAAATGAGATAAGACAAGCCACGGATCGTGCTCAATGGCGTGCACTTGGGGAGATTTATGTCCAGCAGTGAAATAATATAGGCTGGTGATGATGTTTATAAGGTTGATTATTACTGACGGCTGGTTGGACATTTTAGGTACCGCTAGAGGAACGAGTAAGACCTGCAAGGACTTCAGATCAAAGTGGTCTGAGGTGACATAAAACAGAGAAGAATGGAGTCTTGGTACTGCTAGATACACTACGGGTCGCTGAGCCAGTAGAATAAGTAAGTAAGTATACTATGATATACTTACTAACATAAGGCTTCGAGTAGCAAAGAGCTCAGCCCGTTATCTAGAGATCCTTGATCCTTGATCACCAACCCACTGTTGGCAAGCACGGTTATGCTATTACTCATCATTTAACGCAATGACATGATTCCAGTAATGGAATGGATGATGGATGGCCTTTGCCTAACAGTGGTACAGTATATAGGCTATTTACTACTACTACAAATATATTATAACCACTTGCTTACACATACTTATAGCGAACATCACAACAAACAGTGTATTTTAGCATATAATTTACGTTAATATGGACAAAATACAGAATTGAATATATAGCAGCTTTCTGCTTCCACGCGTGCCGGAAAAATGTCACTGTCATATTCACAAAAGCAAATTTTATGCCTAATGCATGGTTTTCCTCTTTACTTCTATAGATGAAAGGATAACTGAATTAGAAAAAAAAAATGGGATATTTTTAAAAATTTGGTGCAAACAATATTTTCAAGTCATGTAAGAGTGATGACAACCACAAAAATTACATAAATCTATAACTTTAATAGAACCATTATTTGAAATAAACAATTAAATCAATTTGTTAGTGTACGGGAATAACGAGTGCCACTGAACTCTTTCGCTTTGGACAAAGGGCAAGACCTAATATGCAGAGCTGATTGCCAACCTCTACTAGCTGGAGAGGCAACCTAAGAAGAAAAAGAAGAATTAAAAAATATTGGTAAATGACCTAGACACGAATTTCTAAAACTTTAAATACAGTACCTATGTATTAGTAGTATATAGCCTATACTATCCCACTGCTGGGCAAAGGTCTCCATCATTGAAATCATGTCGCAACCAGTAATGAGTAATGGTATAATCACCGCGCTTGTCAAGAGGGGGTAGGTAATCACAAACCTGGGCTATGCATCGAAAAATCCGAAACACACTTTACACGTCTGGGAATTTTACTCAATTAATCGTGATAATTATCAATCAATCAAGCGTAATAGTGATCATAGTTCACTACATACAATTATATTTTCTATGAAAGATTATGTTTTTGGCAGGTGTAAAAGTTGTATCGCCTAACCAGTAAAGAATATTATTATTGCACAATTAACACATTAAACATTAACAAATTGGAGGCCTGCGCTGTGTGGGCAGACCTCCAACAAGGTGGACCGACGATCTGGTGAAGGTCGCGGGAAACCGCCGGATGCGAGCAGCAATAAACCGGTCGTTGTGGAGATCCTTGGGGGAGGCTTTTGTCCAGCAGTGATGATGATGATGATGATGATTAACCAATTAATAACAGTCCTATTAGACCGCCTGGAAACCAAGTGTGTAGTTTGGATCACGTCAGTAGTTTAAAGGAGTTATAAGCATTGAGGCCCTGGGCCCGCGTGGTGGTGTGTGGCCCATTCTCCCTATTCATCGGTAGGGAAAGCTCGTGCCCCAGCAATGGCGACATACAAATATGCTTGTGATGATGATGATGATGATGATGATATGCATTAAACCTCGACTTGTCACATTTAACACTTAGATCGTTTATGGTGACCAGTTCCACCATAGCTTCCAGATGTTTCACTACTGAACAAAAGTACAGAAATATCTAAAGTAGGTACAACATTTCATGATATTTGTTATTAGTATCCCTGAAATTAAGAGTTTCTTTTTTATTTCAATAGTTTTTTTTTTTGTAAATTTAAATACATACACTTTAAAAGTCATCAATCACTGAAAAGTATGGCATACTACCGGCTTAAAACAGGCAGTAGATTCCTTAAGTCTGCTTCAAAGGAGTTAGTAGCTTTTAACACGCACACTCTGAGGCACTTTGCTTTTACGTTTTTTGTACGTAGTCTGAGGTAAGTTTTTATTTCTAAGCCAACTAAGCTTGCTTATGTGCTCATAAGCATACGATACGACTGATGGGCAGCGGTCACTTCAACCTGTGACATTTACAACTCTATTGTTATATCGTCGGTGAGCGTGCGAGATCGCTAATGAGCAGTTTGTAAAAACCGCGTATCTTCTTTCGAACAATTTTGCTAAAAGACGAAAAATGTGAATAATATATTGGCTCTTTAAATATTTTTTTTATGTTAAAAAGAGGCAAACGAGCAGGCAGCAAGTGACCCCTTGATGGAAAGTAATCACCGCCGCCCAAAACTAAAGTAAACGCAGATGCGTTGCCGGCCTTGAGGAAGGAGTTGAATCTTGAGGAGAGAGTAGGAATCGGGAGAGGGGAGGGGTGAGAGATGGGCCTCCGGTACTTTTACTCACCGGACGAAACAACAGCAACGAGTGCCATTGTTTCACGCCGATATTCTGTGAGAGGGTGGTATCACGCCGGGCGAGCCGGCCCATTCCGTGCTGCAACGCAGCGTGGCTCTACCACTAAGAAACTGTTGTTGTTTGCTTTAAACAGTAGCTCCCTATTTCAGGCGGATATTCACTATTTTCGTTTTTTTGCAAAATTGTGTAAAAGCATATACCCGTTTTTGACAAACTGCTCTTACGAGGTCTCGCACGCCTGCCGACGATTTGCTAACCTTGAGGTCAGGTTATGTAACTTTGCCTAAATAGGTCGACTGTTGAAACTGGAATACGTAAGTATAACACTACTGCTCTTCAGTGGGAAAACTAGTTGTTTACATCTACGTATATGGATGCCATGCAGATTCAGTCAAAGTCGTAAATTATACCACTTGAATACAAAAGGCTTATGTTATTAAATGATAATCTCCTATCCTCTATCTTCATTGGAAAAAGTTATGTCTGTCGGGTACAACAAGCTAATTTAACAAAAAAAGCAATATTATAATAATCGACGCGTGCAGGTCTGAGAAACCACCCTCGTATCGTGCTGACCATTAAGACACGTACCAAAAAGTTTGGACAATCGTTCTTTTGCCGAACTGCCCGTATGTGGAATGCGCTTCCCGCACACGTGTTTCCCTCCTCTTTCTCTCCCGGGTTATTTAAGCGGGGCGTGAAAAAGCATTTATGCAGGCCGCCATAGTGTGAGCGTTCGGCATAGCGTGGTAGCGCTGTGTTGAACGCTTTCACTTCTTGGGCTTCACTGACTGCTTTTCGTTAGGCAGAGTGAGGACATTTTGGCGTGCCACAATAAAAAAAAAATCGGTAGTGACTAGTGACATTGCATATGTTAATCAATCTGCTATACAAATATTTTGTCTTGAATCATAAGGTAACCGTACAATATACCTCTTATTTTGATTTTCTTTTTTTAATTGAATTTCCTTTTTGTTTAATTTTATCATATTTTATTCTGACCCCCTTAACCCTTTACAGTGTCCGTGGTCTTTACAGTTGTACTAGCTGACCGGCGGGCTTTGTACTGCTTTGACAGTTTCCATGACAACAAAATAAACAAAACGTTGACAGTTTCCATGACAACAAAATAAACAAATCATTCGTCCGCTTAAGAACACCCGTATCCCATGATGGACCCTTATAGCAGCGCCACCTACCGGGTCCATTTGTAAATTTAAACCATTCTCGAATCCACTTGAACACAAACAGAAAATTTCATCCGAATCGGTCCAGCCGTTTAAAAGGAGTTCAATTTTTTTTATAAAGAAGGAGGCAAACGAGCAGGCGGGTCACCTGATGGAGAGTAATCACCGCCGCCCATGGACACCCGCAAAACCAGAGGAATCGCAGACGCGTTGATAGGCTCATTTCTTGAAGATCCCAAGGTCGTCACGGTCCGGAAATACCGCCGCCGAGAGCTGGTTCCACAACACTGTAGTTCGAGGCAAGAAATTTCGTGAAAAACGCACAGTAGTAGACCGCCATCCATCAAGGTGATGTGGATGGAATGACAGTCGATTGCGTGTAGTGCGGTGAAGGAAAGCAGCGGCAGGGATCAAGCCGAACAATTCCTCAGAACACTCCCCATGATATATGCAGTACAATATACAGAGAGACGTAACGTCTCTCCGAAGAGCCAGTGGATCGAGCCGACCTGATATAACCATGTCGTCGACAATTCGAGCAGCTCTGCGTTGAATGCGGTCAAATAGAGGGAGTTGGTACTGGGGTGCTCCAGCCCAGATATGGGAGCAGTAATTCATATGCGGCCTGACAGCACAGGTGCTTTGTACAGTTGTAAGCCGGTGGGCCGGTGTGAAATACTGACTCGCTCTATTAAGCACACCCAGCCTTTTCGAAGCTAATTTAGCTTTACCTTCCAAATGACCCCAAAACTGAACGTCACTCGAAATATCGACGCCAAGGATCCTAATAGTCGGGTTGGTGTCAAGGGGAGCTTCCTCAAAGTTCAGAGGTACGACGAAGGGATGTTTTTTCGCGGTAAATGCGCAAGCTTGTGTTTTGGAGGGGTTAAAGTGGACTAGGTTACGTCGGCCCCAATGCGAGACATGACTTAACATGTTCTCGGTGTCAGTCACAAAATTTCGGCTCTCGATGACGCTTTCCAGAGAAATATTAGTTCGTCCAGTGTAGAGCCTATCCCCAGTACTGTCGTCCGCATAGCAATAAATGCTGTTGCTATGCAACATGACATTGATATGCAGAAGAAACAGAGTAGAGGACAACACACACCCCTGCGGGACTCCAGCATTCACGGGCTTCATGTCAGAGCACGAGCCGTCGACTACGACTTTGATGCTACGCCCAGAAAGAAAGCTGGCGACCCACGAACACAATTTCTCAGGAAGCCCGTATGATGAAAGTTTAGCGAGAAGAGCCCTGCGCTCATCGGTGAGTGAGGTACACTAAAAGATCACCAGTCGAACGACCGCGGCGAAAACCATACTGGCGATCGCTTAGTAGCTGATTCTCTTCTAGGTACCTCAAGAGCTGGTAGTTTGTAATGGACTCCATTACTTTGGAGAGAAAAGAGGTGATGGCTATAGGCCTGTAGTAGGACGGATCCGAGCGATCGCCTTTTTTGGGAATCGGGTGGACAAGGGCTATCTTCCAAGAATTCGGGACAACGCCAGTAGTGTAGAGAGCCGGAAGAGGCGCGTTAAAACCGGCGCCAACTCAGGAGCACACGTCCGAAGCACAATGAGAGGGACTGCATCAGGTCCATTCGACTTATGGATGTCAAGGGAAAAAAGAGTCTTACGAACTGACCTTTGCAGGAACCGAACGTTTGGCATAGAACTAGCGCGATGCGGTATGGTGGGTGGCGAATTTTCCCCATCGTCCAAGGTCGAGTTTGAAGCGAAAAGAGTGCTCAAGAGATCGGCTTTCTCCATTGCAGTATGGGCCTGGCAGTCATCGGTCTTGTGCAATGGTGGTAGGGACGGTTGACAGAAATTGGCTGAGAGAAAAATATGAAAAAAAAAAACAAAAGACACTATATTAAAACAAAACACTTTTCTAATTCCAAAATGTACACTTGGCGTATGGACATAACACCCAGTAACAAAATCAGAGATTTCATTGATCGAGTTTAACAGAGCGTTTCAATCCGCGCGCCCGCCGTATAAAGTACTCGTAGTTCCTGAGGAATAAACCCGTTCGCCGAAAGTTAGGTCGCCGAAACTTCGTTGCGGTGAAATAAGCGCCTCGCCGAAACAACAATCTGTATTTTGTTTGTCAATAGAATAATGTACAAGCGATACTCGTAGCTGTTGATAGAGTTGTCTTAAAGGGTGTTAGGAACATGGACGGACATATTTTTGTAGTATATTAGTAAGTATATCTTTTAACCTATTTAGAGTTAGTACCGTAACTGAAACGAATATGATTTATGAATGAAAATTATTTTATACACTGTTTGGACTTAAAACACATAATTTGAAGAACAATCAATACTAAGAAGGTTAAGGACTTGTGATGTACCTAGAATTAATAAAAATATTATATTTTTTTTTTTACATCTGCTATGAAAGGAGCACGACAGCTGCGCTTTTTTATTCGGCATGATTTGCATGTTTGATTTGCGATCTTGCAAGTTAAAAACTGCAATGCCGGGTCAGATGGCTGAGCAAATTAAAATATCTCAAGTTCAACCTTTTAAATGTACAATGCCTTGGTTCCCCCATAATATCAACCAGTAAGCTGGCATTCGTGAAAACCCACCAACCAGTAATGGATCAGTATGGTGGCTTGATCTCTCCATGCTACCAAACAAACAAGAAGAGCTTGGCAAGGACTGAGCCCAGCATTGAGACAGGGTTGGAATGATTTGCCAATAAAAAAGCAAGAGCGCCTAAAATCTTCGTTATCTTTGAAAAAATGTTTAGTTTAAACCAAATTTTAAATCATACATTTTTTTTCATTTTTCACGGGTAAGCACAGTACTTTCATCTCAATATATGTATGTTAAGAGATGATAAGGCACTACACTGGCGCACTTTACCCGGAATACTCAACTACTCAGCTGCTGGAACACTACAATGCTACAAACATTGATGTTATGGCGATTTATTTAGATAATATGGTGGTACTCGTAGCTAGCCAAGCGGACAAACAAGCCCTACACTACAGAGGCGGTTAAATATAATAATACTCTACTACAACATTGATAAGCTGGCATAGTGTTTTTCGTTTGTCGTTGAGTTTTAGTGCAGTAAAATAGTAACTTGATGAAATGAAGGTATAGAGCATCAAAAATTGCTGCACGCCATCTATTTGTTTATTTCCTTTATGTATTCATAAAATAAGTAAAAAGCACATTCCTTTGCGGCTGTAGCTGTGCAGTGGAAATGAGTTGATATTTTGGTCCACTTTTAACAAATTGGTAAAATTTTGCGTTTGTATTTTGGTCGGTTGCATATTACTGGTACTCCTTCACGAGTTATTCTTGAATGCAAATATGAAATGGGTGACACAGTTTTTGATTTTCAATTGGGCAAGTTTACAGAGTGTCCCTAGCTTCTGGACCAATAACAATACACGCTGATTAAAATATTTCTGATCAATATGAAAGAAAAGAAAGAAAGAAAGAAAAAAAATATTGACCATGCATTTTTACAATCTTTTTATGAGCTGATGTATTATTACCAGCGGTCTAGTATTAACCATGTCTTTCAAACTTTCACTTTCACTTTCACTTTGAAGCAGCCTGTATGTACAATGTATATAAAAAAGCATTTTGTTTAGCGTTTGTTTCTACTCCTGAAGCTAGAATTTTGATACTAACACCGCCGGGCAAACACCTTGTTTAGCATTGACATGTGTGTGTCATGTTACTTAATGTGTTACTCCACTCATGTTATCATTGTCAATGATAGATACATAACGTTACTATTTGCTGTCGTTTAGTTGGGGTTAAATTAATAAGAAATTTTTGACTGATGTTTTTATCTTCTAATTAAAAAATAATTAATTAACAGCAATCTCCTGAGTAGTAGCGTTACACAGGGTTTTCAATATTTGTTCAGACCGTAAGGTCACGTTGTATATAGTTCACGTTAGTAAGAACTCTTTTGGCTTTAAATTCATAAATTCAAATGTTTTATATAATTTCTTTTATATCTTAAATGTTTATTTCTTTGTTTTTTTTTTATCTATTCATCCAATTGCGATGTTACTTTGGTTAGTTGTTGTTCGCGTGCTCGCATTGCTTTCACTGTTGGTAAAACCTTTACTGGATACGGGTGTTCACGTTGACGAAGTCGTGGGCTCTGTATTATTTTATTTATTTATGACAAAAAACAGTATTACATCAAGATAGATACTATAAGTTTGCATATAAAGCGCAATATCTTTGACGGTACATAACACGAAAATATCAGGAACTATAAAGCCTACAAAATTGAAAGGTAGGTTAGTTCCTTAAAGGGTATGGACATCCGCTATGAAAGGGTTTTTCTAAATTTTCCCGGTATCGCAGATACCTTAGGGTGTTCACGATGATTTCTAGTAATAATGGGTAAGTAAAGTTTCCCACATTTGGCGAAATGTGTGAAAGAAAGCGTATAATTATACTTATCATTGGGCTTATTTTATTATACATGCGCTTATTTTTTATAATTTACGTTTTTCACTTATCCGCGTAAGACCCCGTGTACTTATACAAGTACGAACTTAGCACAGTAGTTCAAACCTGACTTTTAAACTATATAGCACAAGTAACTAACATAGTGTACTTGACCAATTACAAAGTTTTCATTCCCCGTTTACAGAGTAGTTATTTTTTATTTCAATAAAACCTTTAACATTTTGATATTGTTTTTGTTATACTATAAAAGCCTAACGTACTTACAAGACAGTACAAATTATTTTCATTATTTCCCTTTATAAGAATGTGCTACAGATGCTAAACATGACGTCAAAATAATTAAAAACTAGGAAGCCCCTCAAAAACTACATAAACCCTTCAATTTTTTATCTCGGTCTGAAGCACTGATCTTAGTTTGTACTTGATAATAGTACATCCGGCAGATATGAATAGTGGTCTTAAAAACACAGGATTTACGAGGTTACATTACACATCCATCCTTAGCAAAACCCCGTGGGTTTGTATGCTTTGGAGAGTTCGTTTATACTCGATATTACAAACATTACGATAAATGACTCGTACTCTAAACATTCGCAATTTCCTTAACGCTATGGTATACACAACATTAATTTGCTATCCTGCCTACATATGTAAATTGTTTATCTCAGCAAAAACTATGTAGTTTATACCACTAACGACTCCGCTTCGTACCAATTGAAAATATACAATGAAATTATGAAGCTATGTTTTATTATAGCCGCTGTCTGCACGGCTAGCTAATTCTGAATGGACGCCGTAGTAGAGTGGAGTATCTGCATTTCGTGCATATTCTCGTAAATGCCAGTTGCGTTGCAGCTGACTCGGAGGCAACTAGCGTAAACTTTAAGTAAGAGAGAAAATTTGCTTTGAAATATTTCCAAGACGAAACTACGGCAAATAAGGAAGCTTTATGTAGACCGAGATTTCTGTGCAAAATAAATAGCACATATGTACTTGTACGCGGAACTACGTACGAGTTAATAAAAATTAGTTGAAAACACTCTTCCATAGACGTGTTTGCGTCGACATGCCAGGAATTCGTTCTGGATAAGCTGGCCTTTTGCAGCGACGGCGCAGTGCTTTTTGTTTATTGTTTTTTTTTGGTGTATACATTCGTGATGTTTTATTTCATTTCGTAATTCAATTGAAGCTTTACCGGGTTTGTGCGAGGAATATTGAGTGCTAAAATTTCGTATATTGGTGGTAATTTGGTACTGGTCTAAGAACTTGTAATACTAATTTAACTGTTTGTTATCATGTTTCAAGGAAATTGGTAAACGTTTTATTGTTTTACTTGTAATTTGTTTAATGAGTATATGTATAAGCTTTCTTTTATTTAATATTTTACGTAGCATAATGACTTTTATTTACCTTTATTCTTCTTACAGAGGAAATAACCTATTTATATCATGTACAGCAATTTATTAAATAATAAATTAATTTTATTGCCCTATGCCTAATTATAGTCTTAATCATATAAGTACAGTCGACAACACATATATAGTAACCTTAAAATCTTTATGCTACGGGTAGAGGATGAAAATGTAGAGGATGGTAAAACTAGAGCTCATCGTTTTATATTTTGTAAACTGACTTTTACTAAATTTGGTTTTTTGACAATGTACCTAACAGTAAAAACCAAATCGAAAGCGAGGCAGTTAAGCATGTATATTGTCAACAGAACAGTAGTCCGTCGAAATGATGCAAATCACATAAAATCGTCGTTGTACTTCTGACTTGAGTGTTTATAGAAGCAGACCGAACAATTTGTTGTTTATTAAATCAATGAAGATGGAATTTGAAATCAAAAGTAATCTGCCTGCGCGGAAACGCGGAAGGAGATGGATGACAAGGAAAATACGTAAGAAAATTCAAAAGGAGAGCGAAGGTGCGGCCGAAGAAAATTGGCTTCATTAGACAGAGGGGCTGCGGAGTGTTATTTTGTGACTCACAGTTTATTGGGAGGGCAAACCGAATATTGGGAGGATAATAGAATTTGTTAACAGTTTTATAAAAGTTAATTTTTTATTTACGTACATACACTAATATACGGTCAAATTATATTAGAAATAAAAAAAAATAACAGTGTCAATCGGAAACTGCTAAGAAGAATAGAAGAAAGATTTTTTATTAGCAAGCCCATTTTGTTTATTAAAAACAATAGCAATAAAGCGAAGCTTTAAAACGATAAGACCGCCAAATTGTAACTTTGTAAATAGTTATTATTTTTTGTTCATGTTTATGTTTATATTTTTTAGTGTTGCAATAAAAGTATTATCTATATATCTATCTATTAAACAATACATTACAAACACAAAAGTAACGAGTGCCTACAATAAAATAAAATTTGGAAAAAACGAAGAGCGTGAAATCAATGGGCCTTCAGTTATCTTAGCATAGGCTTCTGCGTCATTCCTGGATGTTAAGAACTACCCAGAAGCTTTTTTCTTTTTTTTTGCTTTTTTTATGACCATACCGCCTGCCCGGTGCAACCCGACCGAAACATCAGGTACTTTAAAAAGTATGCCCAGGATACCTGTACCATGCCTGAACTAAGGAGTTAGCGTTAATTATTTTATTTCTAAGTTCACATTAAATGTTTTTGAAATTACATAACATAAAATTTGGTACAACAATACATATATGTAGTTTAGGGTTACCCAACAGGGCAGCAGATAAGCAGAGAAGTGTCCTGCACTGCTTTGATAGAAGATTAATGGATAAATAAAACATCTAGTAATATACAGGGTGTTCAGCGCATGGTTGGACAAACGAAAACAGCGAAGTGGTGGGGTCATATACTATGTACTCACGCCCAAAAAGTTTGACATTTGTCCACGACTTTTTTTACATGAATTTTATTCAAAAGTTTAAAAACCACCAGAATTCACCACTTAAACCCATAGATATCCACAAAACAACAAGAAAACAGAATGAAATAGCTTTGGACAGTTTTCTTGTCGTTTTGTGGATATCTTTGGGTTTAAGTGGTGAATTCTGGTGGTTTTTGAACTTTTCAATAAAATTCATTTAAAAAAAATCGTGGACAAATGTCAAACTTTGGGTGTGAGTACATTGTATATGACCACTTCGCTGTTTTCGTTTGTCCAACCATGCGCCGAGCACCCTGTATAAATAGAATTAAAAAAAAAAACTGAACTGCTGGGCATAGAGACATACTAAAAAAACTTTAGTGTTATACACACATGCTACAACTCTGGAGTTATAAGCGTCATTCAGTTTGTCTGCCGCGACCGCTTACTGTAAAGCTGACCCTACGCCTGTTTGCCGCCACAGTCGAAAGAAATATAAAGTTTTAATTTTGATTTGATTATTCTTTATTTTAATTAAAATTTTTACCGTTGGGAAAAAGAAAATTTTGCATTTGCGCCGAACTCCATGTTGAGCAATGTCTGTAATGTCAATAAACAAACGAATTAATTGTTTAGAATCTGGAAATTATATTTTACAAAGGATGATCTAGGATCTTTTAAACAGTATATTTTTAATGCGCATTAACACATTAATAAAAGTCCTGTTAATCCACTCAGAAAAGTTTAAAAGTTTTCAGGTATTAGTTAATTTCAAATAGTTTTACGGAGCCGGAGCTGTAGATATTGAACCGAGATTTCTCGCTTTCAATCCGAGCATTTATCAGTTAGGTAACGGACGCTTCAAGGCAAATCATTTGAAATTTGTACTCAGAAGTTTCACTGCTAGGTCATGTTCAGTCACGACCATTAACATTTAGACTCTTATTCTATTATATTAAGAGTTAAGTTGTTACTGATCATACCAGTTATTCAATAATTGGCAGCCGTTCCGTACTCTTTTTTTACCAAATGCGAGACATAATAACTTACTTATGAAGCATCTAAGAGATGTTTAAGTTGACTTTAAGACTGTGTAGAAGTAAAATCTCGCTTCAAGTTGGCCCACGCTCAAACTTTCTTGCTAACTTCACATTGTGGACGTTAAAATAGGTCATACGGTGAACTTTTTAATAAACTTTTCAACTTTGATCTGCTGATGTTACAGAGAATGCATCTGCTTTGCAACTGATACAACCCCTTTAAACAACTTTGTTACAATATGGATCTATTTTTTTCTGAACGCTACAGTACCGCTGTGTGTGTCAGTATAATACTTGCTTATTTCTGCGCTTTATAATAATAATAATAATAATTCTTTATTTGCAGAAAACATGGTATAGAGTTGTTACATTAGTTATTTAAAGTGCACATGTTCAGCTAACACACGGATAGCATGCAAATCACAGTGGTTGATTTAACATTTATACATTCAAATTCAAAATATAATTATTAAATCAAACATTTAAAAATAATATCCAATTCATAAAAACAACAATTTATATATAAGTTTATTGAACAGTTCTTTGACATCATAAAAACATGCCTCCCTAAGCCATTCCAAAAGTTTCTTTTTAAATAAATTATAATTTAGCTTCTTTATTTCATTATATACATACATTGTTAAGCTGTTTTTCCCATATTTATCATATCTGGGAATATCATTGAGGACTAGTCTGTATGGATCTCTTTTTAGTCTGAAATTGACATCACAAGCTTGTTTAAAAAGATTGTTGTTTTTTTTTAACAAAATTACATATTTCGAAAATATACAAAGATGGCAGCGGTAACAAGCCAAGACTCCTAAAAAAATAAATAATAATCTTTTTATATATTCTCACAGCTGTGATAGTGCATTTAATAATATGACATTAGATCGCATTCAGATTTGACTGTATTTATCATGATAGCGTTATGCAAGATAGCAATAATTAGATGTATTATTATGTTTAAAAAAAATTTGAACGGCCGGTGTAATATTTTTTAAATTTATTTATATTTCTCATGTAATAGCTTTTTGAAAGCTGTTTTTAGATTTGCATGTAACTAAATAAAAAAATATAAAATGGGAACACTATGTAGGTAACTCTTTGCGGTATTCAATAAAAATATTTTTAATACTGTTTAACATCATTGAGATGAGAAGAATGTGCGATGATTTATATAAAATAAGCCGGAGGTAGCAACGACAACATCACGGCTAAAATATGTAAATTAGTTTAGTGGTGTATAAGTAATAACTTATACACCCCAATTTATTAATTATAGGTACATACTCGTACTATATCTAAGTTTTTTTAGATATAAATTGTCTAATATCTATTCTAATACTGAATAGGAACATAACATTTCTTTGAGTGGAATATCAATTAGTCTATCGTGATTGTATATATAATAATATTAATAAATAAAGTCAATATTATGTATGACCATTTATTTGTAAAAAACGTAATACTGAACGACAAATAAATGTTTGTAAGAAAAAAGATGTTCAACTCCGTTAGCTGCAAAGAAATCTGATTCAAATTTCATACCACCAACTAACTTTTTAAAAAACTAACTATTTTGGACCAGTAGCCTGGGAAGAGTTCAAGTTTCTATGACGGCTATGTATTTTATGATATGGAGTGAGAACACTAAACAAGGAAGTTGCCGTACCGCCAAAGCTCGGGTTAGGGGCGGCTTGTTTATATGGCAATTGGCGTCGCAATGAACTGGCATTCTGGCGGGGAACAAGTTCAGGCAAAGGCGCCGCCTTGACGAATAAATTGGAACTAGCAACTTGCGAATAATCATACTCAAGCTATGTAGTTGGGTTTCCAACTCGGGCGTTGCAACTTCTGTCTTTGAAATCAGATAGTAATCTTGCCTATGAATGGTCAATTGCAAGTGTTTGATATGTAGAGCTCGGTGATGTGGGCGTTGTAGTGTTTGTTTTAATATCAAAGAGCGCTTGAGTGCCACACGTTTGTATGTATGAACATGAAATTTCTTGTTGTTCCTACAATATTGAAACCACAGATCAAAACACTATTTAGATCTCAGAATAATAATTAAAGCTAATTCTGAGAATTTGATAATTACTCGGAAGAATAACTAATTATTGTTCTGAGAATTGTCTACCCACGCTGCCTCGATTTAAAAGGCAAAGGGATTTTAGTTTATACAGCTCAAATTTCAGACAATTAAATAATTTTTCAATCTGTTGATGACGAATGATACTTAATTAATGACGAATAATGATTTAACCGGTACCTTTTCTAGTCTTTTTTAAAATTTTGGGACTCCACTTCTTAATATAATTTGAAACTCAAAATGAAACCCGCTCTATTGAATCATCATCAGCTTATTTTTAATGTCTCCACTGCTGGGGCACGAGCCTTCCCTATGGATGGACAGGGAGATTGGGCCATAAACCACCACGCGGGCCCAGTGCGGATAAATAATAAAAGGAAATAAATAATAAAAATAAATAAATAAATAATTTATTCTCTATTGAATAATTTAATTGAAATATTCATGGCAAAAGTGTTATCAGTTAACGCTATCAATTTATGTTCAACTAGCGACCATCCAAACACTACTTTGTCTGTGACAAACCCGTATCCCGTGATCCCCGGGAATTTTGGAAAACCCTGTCTTATCTATTGCCTACATAACGAAAGGGACCTGCCAGCAAAATTTTAGCTTTCTAGGTCCAGCGGTTTGGGTCGTGCGATTAATCATTCTGTAGTAAGGCCTTTTTTATATATTATTAAGACGAGTATTAGCGTAAGGCCAGCCGCACTTTTGATACGTTTTCGTACGAAAAAGTATCAATACATATATCACTACATGGTACCTTGCACATTCGTGCGTATTAATTTCGTACTTATTCGTACGACAACGCATCCAAAGTGCGGCTAGCCTAACTTCTCCATAAATGTCTAATTTTAGATGTGTAACATCTTTCCGCTTGCTTTCTATATAAGCAATTTGTGGGAGTGATTTCGTGAAATGGGACGGAAGTATGTGTAACAGTGTAACAGGAAGTCGGGGAAGCGCTTTGTAAATTTAAAATCAATATTATTAACATAACATATTATTATTATATACATATATTATATTTTGGTATGTCAAATGTCTTCTAATGAGTATTTACTGCATTTGTTTTAAAGTTATAAAATGATGTAGGTAGGACCCATGACCTATGTTTTTCAGAATATATTGTTAAAATTGCTCACTACTAAGGTGAGATGTCAAATGTTACTACATCATATGCGACTACTGTAAGGCTCGCTCGTCTTTTTTTATTAATTGCTAAAGGTGTGCGTGCCTTAGCACGTTGTAATAAGTGTCATATTTGAAATTTCAGTGTCACGTGTACTGTACTGTAGGTGCACAGCGTAAAACCTTTTTAAGTGACTCCTTTTAATTGGAGGGCCGTTTGTCGTCGCTGCGGCTGGCTTTGGTCCTCTTGAATTCCTGCGGTGTACTCTCCTGCGACTTCAAACAAATTAGCCAAGTAATTTGTTAACTCGGTATTTTGTTACGGTACTTAATAATTTTGTAATTTTATCGCCGAAATAAGGTAACGTTTGACGTTGATAAGTATTAGGTTCGCTACGTTACGGTCTTGTTGACACGTGTCCTGTTATAGGTACCAATTTATATTTTGAGGTGAAAATGCAGTGTACTTTAAAATAAATATTAGTTATAATATGCCAACAAATGAGATATTAAAAACCATGTACAACTCTTTGAAGAAACAAATAAAGTAATTTCAATTTTGATGCTGGTTAAGATGGTAGTTTCTACTAAAAACTTCTCAGCAAGTAACGTTGCTACTCCTTTCGAAGAACGGTGGATATGATTATAATAAAATAACCATGTTTGCCAATATTAATCTCGTGAATCAAATAGTAAAATGCCTTACAACGTCACAATCTTAAAATCGCATAACGCTGAGCCACCTTTCAACATGAAGGGTTCACTCCAAATATCTGTATTGTTCAATGAGACTTCGAGTTGCTCCTCGCAACAGATAAATAAATAGGTCGTTAATGTTGTTTTGTTTGCAGAATTTGCAGCTACAATAGACCTATTGTTGTGTACTCATTCAGAAGGTAATCCTCCGCGCTGATATAACAGGCCTCATTCACCAGGATTCGTACTGTGTCTGCACTGTCGGGTCAGCTTATCTTTCAAGTCACGTACAGAGCACGCAGTTATTTGCATGTTCATTTTCTTGGACGCTCAAAACTAGCTTAATGAATAAATATGCACTACAGATATGATTCACACAGCGCCAACGGAATCCAATAATTCCCTTTTGAATATTCTATGGCTCATCCAGCAAAAAGCTAATCCGCAGAATAATGGGTTATAGATATCAATGTACGTGCAGGCATGCCGGAAAAATATGCCGATTGTTTGCCGCCGTATGAGCTCACGGCATTAATAACAGCATTTAAATAATAAATCTGAGCTTTATTGATGCTTTAATTGCTTTTGGAGTTCCTTTGAAGCTAACGTCAGTGACATGGTAAATCAGTTTAGTGCAAAAATGTACGCATTCTCGCAATGCGAAAGAATTTGACTATACATTGAGAATAATAAAAAATGCTTATTGTACGGATTAAATGTGAGTCAAGATTGAGATTTTTGTTTGTAAGAGTCATATTTTTATTAAGATATGTTCTCTATACAATAGTTTACTCGCTACATATATCCTCATATACCTACCTACGCCCACGATAAAATAACGTGCAGCTTTTCCGGTATAAAAATTTACCCTATTAGTATATTACTGTATCTATAAATTGTTATGTGTTTTATAGTTGCAGTGTTATATTACCTATATAACTATAACTTTAGTTGTTAAACATAAGTTACGTAATGTATGCTCAAAAATATATTTGTATTCCACTCTTCATTAATTCGAAAATAAACACCTACAATGCACTCGTTCAACTATATACGTACATAACAGAGCGGCGGCATGTCTGAAATACATTGTTTTTTCTTATAATGTTCACGACTATCGTATTTGTACCGAAATAATTACGCCAACATTGATGTTTAGAACCGTGGCAAACTTCCTTCATAAATTACTCAAGAGGCTTTAATTGTTTGAAGTTTTTAGAAGATTATGCAGATTCATAAAATTGCTTCGCCATCATAAAATGTTGCTGATGATGAATAGCGTTAAATAATTTAACGATAATTTGTAATTTGACCTCTTGTTTATTGACCTTCTTCTGAAAAGACTATTATAATTGCTTTACATATTCCATAACTAGGGTAATTAAGAGGCTTAAAAAGTTATTACATATTATATCGACAACGTAAAGTTATTATTTAAACGAGTGCTAAAATAACAACTTTACATAATATAATACCATAGGACATATTTCAAGAAACGCATAATAACTTAGATGTCATATAAATATGACATTGTAATTATTAAAAACGGTGTCAAAGATCGTGTTCCCACTAAATCCCACAACCCATTTTCGTGTATGCCGAGCGATGCACTCAGCGAGTGTTTACAAACTCCTGGGACATATATCTTGCTCCGTGAACATTGTGCAAAATGCATTCTTAACTATTCATCATAAGGTAGGTTACAAATCGTACGTAATGCTTATTATTACGTTCCCAATTTCAAACAAATAGAAATGCACCGATGTTGATCGTCTCGGAAAATGTAAACTTTTACAAACGACAGACAACGGAGCATGAAAATTAATTGCTTGAAACTTTGTCAGCGTTCCATTATTAATTTCCGCCTTGGAAAAGTCAATTTACTTTATGAACAGAATAGTAATTTCTTTTGTGGGCGGACAAAAAATTTACAAAGAACTTTCTTTTGAAATGTGCAAACTTACCATCAGAAGATGTAACAGCATGTCTAACAACGAGCAATAACAAAACAAAAGCCGCCGTCGTCGATCGCGAGACCAATCTACGACCGTTCATGGTTTTATAATTACTTTACCCCAGTGACATCGTAATAAACTTTTCCTAGTATTGGAAATGTGTTGTCATGATTGTCGAT
Source organism: Eudonia mercurella (assembly GCA_963082485.1). Lineage (NCBI taxonomy): Eukaryota > Metazoa > Arthropoda > Insecta > Lepidoptera > Crambidae > Eudonia > Eudonia mercurella. Next base: position 9,567,224 of record OY720031.1, read on the forward strand.
GAGGCAACGGAGTCCGCTCATTCATCCGCCGGGTCGGAGTAGGTGCGATTAAATATTCATCGGGCAGTTGTGAATTGAGCGGGTGTTCGAGATCGTGCGAGCGGTCGAGCGGTGAGTGGAGAGCGAGCGAGCGTAGCGGTCGCTGCGTGCTCGGAGCGCGCCGTCTGCGTACTGGCCGCGCTGGCGGGCCGTTGCTTTGTTGCCGCCGCCGACCGCTCGCGGCGCTTGCGTAGCTCCGCCTCGCGTGGATGAAAGGACGGAACATTACCCAGTATTTGTAACAGTTTGCGTCAAATTGATATAAATGGAGAAGGTTTTAATAAAGTGTAATTGACTTTTGCCGACTTTGCGTAGCATTAATTTCGACCACGTTAAGACGCTTCGGGCAGGTGCGCCACTAAACACCAGAAAGTTTGCGTTTTTATGTGAATAATTTAGAAGTTCAATCAGTGTTAGGCAAGATAAGTTTTCGAGTTGTTTTCGTATCGTTGAAATCGATGTTACCGTTTCGTATGACACTTGTTTTTATACCTATTAAATCACTGAATAAATATTTAGTCTTTAGAAAACATAATGTTCAATATTTCAACCGCTTTTTATTTTATTTATTAAAAAAATAATTGTTTGAGTAATTAGCAAAAAACGAATCACTATTATGTTTAAAGAACTTAAATAAATATTGTGCATCTTTGAAAAGAAACTGACTGCCTAATTAAAATATAGGTACAGACGGCGGCAGATCAACCTACACAATCCTGTCAAATTTCTCCAATAAAAATTAATCCTTATAACCAAACAATAAAGTTCAAAATTAGTAGAAATTTTACAGTTTTGGGCAGGTTGATTTGCCGAGTGTACATTAACAATAAAGAATAAATTTTTGTACCTAGTTTCCTTCATTTAGTGCCTGTTGTTGACATCAACTACCTACTTTTCTGCTTATTGTAAAACACAGACTAAAGTAGAGCCTAGCTTCAAACTAGATACTGCCTTCATTTTGTTATTGGAGACTGATTTCATGGGATTCATTTCATCTCTATCCTAATGTTGTTCAATTAGAAATACAATGTTTGCTTTTCAGTAAATTTAGATCGTGCTAATATTATTCGACTCGACTATATCATTAATTCAATAAGCGCGTATAATTTAATAATAATGATGGTGATATGCAAATAGCTATCTCTCATTATTTTCAAACACAACCTTTCGAGAGGCCAACGAACATCGGTATTCCTTTAATTTTAATTAACGTGATTAGCGAATTCGCAAAATATTCTACAAGTGTCAGAATTTCTGATAAACTCTTTGATTAATTTGAAATGAATAAATACCATCTCTATTTCAAATGAGAGCCATTGAAAGTAAGCAGTTTATAATAGAAAAAAGTTGGATAGATTTTGATTCGCACCTCCAAAAGATGAAAATAGTCTAATAGCATACGTTTTCCCTCCATCCTATGATATGGGGTTTTACAAACGAAGCTTGAAGAGGCACCTTGTTGGCCGGCAGGGTGAAGGTGACTGATGCTGCATTGTTTTCACGCTGCACTAGTTGTCTTCGCGGCTGAACTCCATTTGAACTGAACTCAGATAGAGTTGATTCATTTGCCGAGCTCAATATAAAAAAAATAGCTGACCCGGCGGACTTTGTAGTGCTTTGACAGTTTCTATGACAGCAAAACAAACAAAATCGTTAAATAGTATACGCATCAAACAAACAAACAAACAAACTCACTTTTTTTTAATAATAAGTATTCTATGTCTTTGATTATACTCTTGAGAATATGTGTACAAAATTTAATGATGAACGGTTGAATACTTTACGCGTGAAAGCGTATCAAACAACAAACAAAGAAACAAACTCACTTTCGCATTTATAATATTATTAAAGTTAGGATATACAAAATCAGACATATTATTCGTGTGTCAAGTTCGATTAATTTCGTTTTGAATGTAGGATATTTGCCTGAGAATTGAGACACAAATAATATCAAAGTACCTAAATGGGAAGTTATCTTCAAGCCATTTAATTGACAAACATTTATGCAAATTACTAAGAAGTGGGTGTGTATAAATTGAATGTTTGATGGCGACACGTGTGATGGCAATCGAGTGCTAACTCAATTGGCGTAATAAAGCTTAGGAAGGTGACGGTCTTATGTTACTTATATAGTTCTATTGGTTTTACCTCTACACTACGGAAGACCAATGCTGTGACCTTGGATTAAATCACACTGTTCACTGAGTTGATTTTTACAATTAATTTTACTAATTTACACCTTTCTGTAACTACCGATGGATTCCAATTGTCTACTACATTTATTTATTTATAATTTATGTACACACAAACAAATAAGAAGGGAGAACATAGTAAGAATAGACAAGTATAAGGGCGCTGCTTATTTCACATTGAAATTTCTTCCAGCAGGCTCGTAGAAGGAGAAGACACAAATAAAACGTAGAAAAAGTGTGCACATAAGAAAAAACAAAGTATAAATTGTTACGACACAAATTAAACATACATACAATAACGATAACACACTCAAGTGGAAAGATAGTACTCCTTTACGCGCTTCTTAAATGAGTAAATCGACGTCGACTCCCGAATACTGGGTGGTAGGTCATTCCACAATCTGAATGGAAAAGGAATAAGAAAAGAAGTCGGTTTTATGGGAAGGCATATTGAGATTGAGGAGGAGATGTGAGCGTCAGGGAACATTAGAATTATGGGAAAAGATAAACCGCTCTTACAGGTAAGAAGGGTAGGAAGGGTTGAAAAGGATATTAAAAAGAAGGCATAGTATTCTAGTATCTCTGCGTAAACGGATTGGGAGCCACTTGAGTTGCTGGCGGAAGCTTGAAACGTGGTCATATTTTCTTAGACCGAAAAAAAAACGAGTACACAGATTTTGCAGACGCTCAAGTTTGTTAAGAAGCTCCTCGGTGGCATCTAAGTAGCAGGCATCAGCGTAGTCAATAAGAGGTTGGATAAGGGTTTGAGCGAGCGCAACTTTTGTACCAAAACCTTGCAGGCACTTAAGCGTATGAAACGAATAAAATACTTCGCGACTCACTTCAGCGACATGGGTAACCCAGGACAAGTTAGAATCAATGATGACTCCTAGATTTTTGACATTGTCAGCATAAGGAATCGGTACACTATCGAAAACCACACTTGAAATCACGCAGAGTTGATGCGGCTCCGCATTCCCCTACTACCAATCACAATGGCCTGCGATTTGTTGGGATTTACCAAAAGGCCGAATGAGTTAGCCCAAGCACTTATACGGTCCAAGTCCTTGTTTATAGCTGCAACAGCCAAGTTAGTTTCGTTCAGAGTAAAGTGACGGTACAGCTGCAAGTCGTCTGCATAAAGGTGAAAGCTGGAGAAAATAACTCTGGTGACAGAGTTAATAAAGTCGGAGAACAGTAGAGGAGAGAGCACACCGCCCTGAGGGACGCCAGCAGCAAGATCGCATCAATCGGAGAAGAACTCATCGAGACGGACACACTGCGAGCGGCCTTTAGGTAGGAGTAAAACCAGGAGATTGCGGGTGAAGAGACACTAAGAGAGCGGAGCACCCCAAGGAGGAAATCAAAGTCAACAGAATTAAAAGCGCAACTAAAATCCAGTAGTATCAGAAGAGTTAGCAACTTATTTTCCATTGCCCAACGAATGTTATCAGTCACCAATGTACAGTAATGGACACATCCAGGGCAGAAACCAGACTGGTAAGGGCTTAGAATATTGTTCGTAAGGAGGAAAGAGGATAATTGCTTATGAACAATGTGCTCCAGCACTTTGGAAAGGAAGGGCAGGATTGAAATAGGGCGAAAGTGTGAGGGCGGAGAAATTTATGTTTGTAATAACTATTAAATATTTTTCACTTAATTTACTTTAATTTTATTTCATATTACCTATATAGTTTTACGGATTTCTCTATATAGTTCCACGGTCTTATATTACCTATACAAATCTTCGGTCTTATAATATCTATATCTAGTTGTTTGGTTTGTAATATCTATGACAGTTCTAGTCTAATATTATCTTTACAGGTTCTCGGTCTTGTATTACCTATACAGTTACAATAGTCTCATATATTTCTACGGTCTTAAATTACCCATACAAATGTGTTTAGTATTTTTAAAATTCAGCGTTTATATTTATTTTATTGTAATTATGCACTTTTAGTGCCTGCCGTTTATATTTTTACCTTTATTTGATGTAATAATCGTATTAAATTGTAATTTGTGTCTAAATCTTTTAATTAATTTATAATATATTATGTCCTCCGTTTGACATATTTTCTGTTATGATAATACTATATTAATTTGAAAGTGTTTAAACTTATTAGTTTATAAATAGTATTGAAACGGTCCTGATCCATTAAAAAGTTGCGACATGTTTTTGTAGACAGTAGACAGTTCGCTTATCTGACACGTAATAAACGATGACGCGATTCCTAAAACCTCACCTTCCCACATCTCATCTCATCGTTCCAAATGAAAAGATTCGGATATTAATAAAGTTTCGATTCAGATGCTCTCAATACGCACCTCACTATTTATTTTGGCGAATAAATAGGGCTGAGCAACGATAAACGCGCACAGAAGGCGGGTTATATAGGGAATCCGAGGCAACTAAGCCCCACCTAAGGTTGCCACCTACTGGCTGACCCGTGATTGAAAAGTCAACGTTTTCTATAGAGCAGTTTGATAGATCATTTATTATTATTGAATTTATTTGGAAAACGAACATTATTTTAACAGTAAGTACTTAAATAAACTTTTAGAGGTAGCACAGTGAATAGAAAAGTTTCAATTTTTTTTTTCATTTTGTTAACCTGTCATTATAGTCGTGGGCTGCATTATTTAAACAAACAGTTTAATATCAAACCTTAATAGTAAGTTGTTGTTAGCTTTTTTGAATTAAACATGTAATAAATATAATAAAATCACCTACAATATCTTAAAAAAATTAAACGTATTAAGGGTAACGATGAAATTGTCAATTAGCCATCTGTTAATTAATTGGTCAAACTAGATAGATTTTGTCAATGCTTATTTTTGAGTTACTTACCGTTAAGAAATAGCTTGTGTAGGGCATGTGGAGAGGAAACGGAGTCAATGCAGCACCAGGACTTCAGGCTCTTCGCTCTTAAAGACGTTGCCAAACCTAAGGCATCTATCTTTACAGAGGAAGAAGAGTGAAAGGATGGGGTTGCAAAAAAGATCCCGATGGGTCGAAGTGTTACTGCGAGAGGGAAACCTCAGCAGGCCACACTAAGGTAAGATAAGATACCGTTAACGCTTTTAGCATTAAGACTGTGTTACCACGAAAGGAATTATTTTCAGATCTTAACTATTTACTTGTGTACATTTATTTTAAGTGAGAAACTATCAATCACCATCAACTTCGTCCGTGTAAACGTTCTTATCCCATGATCCCGAGGGAATTTTAAAAGTCTGGTCTTGTTTTTTCTATATCATAAAGGAAACCTTTGTACAATTCAGCTTCCTAGGTTTCTAGGCTGAGCGTTGATTAGTCATAGTCAGTCAGTGAGTAAGCCGGGACTTTCCTTTTTCTAGTGATTGTTTATAAAGATACCATCCTGGCGGCACCGAGGGAAAGTACAGAAGTTTTTAGTGGGTATACCCTCCTTCCCTCTAGAAAAGGCCGGGAGGAAAGTCACCCCTAACCACAGGCGCCTTTCCGGCACTGAGGTATGTGCAATACATTTGCTCTTGTTTAACAAAAAGGACTTTTTGCTTTATTTGATGATTGATGATTTATTAAAATATTAAATTTAAATAAAATATACTATAAGCAGCTTATGTAGAGCTGAAGTTTAAAGTAGGTTTGAGTATTTTTCGTAAAATTGAATCAACTTTCTTAAAGGCCCATTCTCGGACTATGACAATAATTTGGAACACTTTAAATAACTTCAGCAATATCATATTCTGTGATTCAAACATCACAATTAAGCTCAGGTTTCATAGACAAGCACACAACGGCCTAAGTATGCATGGCTACAATCCTACGTCAAACCAGGCTTTCTAGACGAGTTGGAGAAGTTTTTATTTGGTCACCCATACAAAGAAAGACAGAAACTGCTCAAACCGTCGTGATGCGAACGCGCTCAAAATATGTTTTAAGAAACCATAAAAATCAAATGGTAAAATTAATAAGTACAAATAAATGCAATCGAAAATAAAGTTTCATTGCTAATTCTGAGTCGGTGCAAGCGGCAATTTTAAACGCCAATAAATCACACTGTTCTCGTACACTACCGATAAACTTGGGAGAGCTAGCGTTAGATTGACTTTTGCAGGCGGTGTTTTATTTCACGGTTGAGAAAAATAGACTGTGCCATTCCTAGATTCATAAATATCGCATTATGTTTGTGTGTGTGACGAGACGACTCGCGGATATGTTAAATCATTATTAACCAAAAAACAATAACACATTTTTATTTTCATAAACATTAACACAAATGTTCTTTAACTTGCTGATAAAATTAATTATGAATTAATGAACGATGATAATTTTAATGTCGCCGTGTGTTAATCGTTTTTAATTTTAAGTTTAAAGAATATAGAAATTAAAACATCAGCCAGTAGTAGTTCTTCTTTCTTTGAAAGAATTGCCCAAGAAACTATGCGTCCGTTTAATTAAAATTTAAAAGAAACCTCTTTGGCGTACAATAAAGAAATACTTAGCGGAGTTTCCGCCACAGCACAATGTGAAAGGGAAAATCGGTGATAACCGTTTGGCACCAGCCCTATTTGCGAACCCTTTTTTCCGTCTTCGCAAATCGTCGGGGATTAAGCTAGGAGAGCTCACACCTTTTCACCAATATTTTTTTGTGGTTCACCCGCCGGTAAACCTCCATGATACAAAGTGTTTTGCCGACGATCAATAGACGTTTTGAAAGATAACGTTTCGTTACAACTCTTATTGATATTTTGATGAGGAAAGGGCGAGGTAGAAAGTAAACACGATTTTCCGGATGAGATTTTTTGTGTTGCGTTGCACAGCTTAAGGGTATTTGTATGTTTAGACCTACCGTTGTCAGGAGACTTTACTTCACCAACCACAGACATGTATAGCTTTAGAAAGTCATGTCAACAAATATTTTTTTAAGTTTATAAAAAATTAAACGATTCGAAAGTTGTACGTTTCAATGTGTACCTACATACTGTTGTCTCGCTCTCAAATCAAAGCCCGTTTGTCTTTGACGCGGCATGAAAATTATTGCCTTGTAAACATTTTAAGGAAATCTTTTTACACGCGGCAAGGAGAACGTAAAAGTTTGTTCGTTTCAAATTCAATATATTATGGCGAGCGTGCTCGCGCTCAGCCGACACCGAAACTCACTCGAGCGCGGCTCACACAAAATTTATTGTTTTTCTAAGAAAATTTTCTTCGTACGATGCTACATCGTTGGTCCCCGAGGAAGAGTTGCAAAAACTTAATGACGTCTCAAGTAGCTAGATTGCTTAACCTCATTGTGTTAGCTCAAAGTATAGTAAGTAGATGAGCATCGTTTAGTATGTTTTTGTTCTACTAAGAAAATATGTCGAGTGGAAATTATGAAGCGTTCGCCTAAGTTTTGGGGCTGTAATTTGATTTATTAAAGATAAATGCGACATATGTAGAAATTATACGCATAACGTACTTTTGAAGAAAGATGGTATTACCAAAAAAACAAGTTTACAAAAAATACAAAAGAGAGAGAAAGAGTTAAAAGCATGGAAAAAAATATATAAAATGTATAGGAAAATTTTGTATTCGATTTGGTTTGTGGTACGACTTTTAGAACTTATTAGTGGTGTAACGTTGTCGTTGCAATTTACTCAACGTTATTGTTTTATGTTATTGTTTTAGTTTTAAAAACTATCTGTCAAATTTATATGAACGGTTCTGGACTTCTTGGCGGGAAAGTGAAGAGTCATGTCTGCGGTCTTGTTTTATTTTCTAAAATTTGTGTTATGTCGAATATTAAAGTGAAATAATGGTGGATTATTAACCGTTAAGTGTTCGTGAGTGTGCATGAGTGTTGGCAAATGAAACAAAACAGTGCAACGTCACTTTTCAAATTCTCTAAAGAAGTCCGCCCGAGGACTTAGTAAAGCCCCACATCTTTACTGAGATACTTGAGGGGTTGGGTATATCATTTCTCACTTCTCATTTCTATTATCATTCATCATCATTTTATAGGATTATAATACTAATGAAATTAAGAAACTAATGACATGGCAGCATGGTCTATGACCTTAGCCGGTTCCTCAGGGAACGAACTACACTTAAAAAAAAAAGAATTTTATTTCGGTTTTGATATGATCAGTCTTTCAAAATTCTTTAGTCTAACAACATATTATTTTAATAGTGTCATCGATTGTTTAGTTAATATTGTTTAAAATGTGAATTGTGAAAAACCTGTATCTTTATACAGGTAATTTGAATCCTTTAAGAAATATTTGTAAGTAACGTTTTGGCTTAGACTTTTTGATACTGATTTTATGTTTTTCTCCTTTTAGGTTTTTCTCTTTAGTTTTAAATTTTATCCGATTAAATATTTACCTGTGGATTTCCTGACTTTTATGGCCATTAGGCCTCAGTGGTTTGTATTTGGTGATAATTTTTACATAATCTAAGATAATACCATAATAATATCAGTATCATGTTATTTTTGTTCACAACTGACAAGGTCAATCCACACTTATCCTGAACGGAGACGGAGGGGGAAAATTTGCTTTTTTACCAACAGTACGTTATGTGTAGACAAGAGCATTAACAATGATCCTACCGATGTCACCGAGGGAACGCGGTCCGGTCCTCTCCTGGATATTATGTAGATCGACCTTATAAGGTTCAAATTTGAAGCTTAATCTTTAAGCAGTCCTATTTAAAAAAACCGATAGAAAAACCAAATGAAAGTTACCATAAATTCTATGTAGCTAAAGAATAAAAAACAAAAAAGCATCAAACATTTTCCAAATCGCTTTGTACAATGACACAACAAAACAAAACACGTTCACCCACATGACATGACCTTATACGGACGTCTTGTTTGAATTTGAAAGCGGGGGATAAATGTGTTAAGTAAAATGTTTGGCCGTTATATAAATATGGTATGCAAACAAAAAAGGGACCTGACGCCAACGGCACAGTTTCAAGATAAAGTCTTTTATCGGACACATAATAACGTTCAGTGAGAAATCGTTAGTCCGTGCTCACGTCGCCGGGACACGTGCGCGCACTCCTGAGACAGATCCCTTCTTCTGCTTAGATTAAATTTGTTCCTATAAAAAATCGGGGAGGTGTGATTGAGATTTCGATTGTGGGAATTCCGTATACTCATATATGCTTAACCTTGTGAATTTAAATACAGTAAATGTTTTTCAGTTTAATAATAATAATGTCTTTAGGATTTTGTTGGGATTGCCACGCCATCGCCACTGTAGCGCATCAGAACTTTTTGCGCAATGTCAAGTCTAATAAAAAACTTCTTGATTTAAACTAGCTAATACGCCTAACTTTATTTTTATATTCTAATATGAACTTCATGTGGTTCGATATATACTCATTTTGCTATAATTTATTTTTTTAATATTCTTGGCGATGAGACGACTTGAGATCACGGCTAATCGGACAGAATGACAGAAGAGAACATGTTGCGGTTAGCTCAAATAACATTGGGAACAGAGTAGGCCAATGATGATACTTCCAAGAGAAATCATGGAAATGCTAGTGTTGTGAAAGTTTAGCGGAGTACAGTGCGGAATTTAAAATGGAAAGCGGAACGCCACGTTATTTATTATACCAAAGTCAAAGTCAAAAGTCAAAGTTAACGCATTGTCTCCTGTTGACCTGCTACATCAGGAGACAATGTGTCTCCATGAATAATAACTTTTATTTTAATTATAATTTCAAAGTACAACTTAAATAATACTTTCTTCAGATGTGAGTTACTGTTCATGTTAACCGTATTCTTGGCTTAGCACATTATTTGAGACACAAAACTTACAAACATTTTCGAGTAGTAAAAAAAAAGAACACATTTTAGGCAAAAAATATATATAATTCAACAAAAAAAACTCTGCCAAGAATAAGGTTAGGGTTTGTGTATTTAAATTTACATCATATTGTCATTGTTTCACTTACGTGATTATCTTAACTATATTTTACTAGCGGCCCACCCCGGCTTCGCACGGGTGTACTTTTATTTTTAAAAATTATTTTTTAATATAGCCTTATAGCCTTCCTCAATAAATGGACTATTCAACACAAAAATAATTTTTCAATTCGAACCAATAGTTCCTGATATTAGCGCGTTCAACCAAACAAACAAACACTTCAGTAAAAAAAAATCAATAATAACTATGCACTTTCCTTGCTCAATGCTGACGTTAATCACTCCTGATATTATAAACAAACTTTGGTAGTTTTATTTATACTAATAGAATTAGGTACTTATTATTGTTTTTATTTTAGACCTTCAAGAATAAAGAAAGAAAGAGAAAGAAGAAGAAGATAAGTCAATGAAAAATAAACTACGTCAAAACGTCATATATAATTTTAATGTCCGCGTTACGCCCCGTATATTGCGCTGCGGGCTTTGTTACGTCTCCATGAATGGGTTAAAAATTGTTTGCAGCTCTTCTAATGTGCATAATACTTCTTCACTGGATTTATACAATTGCATGGTCATAAACCAGAAAAAATTATGTCATAATGAGTTAAATAATTATAAAATATAGTGAAAAAATTAAATGCCTACCCGACCCAGCCAGGAACCTCTATAAATCTTCACTATATTTTATAACTATTTAACGCAGCTAAGTGCAACAATCAGCTTTTAAAAATAAAAAAATAAAGTTTGTCATACTGTTAAATAATAATAATAATATATTTATTTCAAGCATCAAATACTTTAGAGTTTAGCATACATAGTGTAACTTAACACTTCGGGGTTGTTGGTGTAAACGTGCATAAGTCACTTATACCTAAAAAGTAACAAAACTACAAAGAATATACACTTAACACTTAGGATTCGTGGGTAAAAGTCACATAAACGAAGTAACAAAACTATGACATATTGTTTAGGTATGGCTCACTTAACACTTTGAGTTCGTCAGTGAAAACGGGCATAAATCGCCCATACGAAGTAACAAAACTATAAACAAATTGTGTAAGAGTCACTTAACACTTAGGGGTTGTCGGTGAAATCGAGCATAAGTCACTTATACAAAGTAACAAAAATATACGAAGTAACAAAACTACGAACAACAATAATCTCGCGGGTCCCCAAAAATGTGTCTCCAATCGATAACGTCGGAAATGTGCAGATGTCGCCGGGCAGTGTATGAAGCTGCGATAGGCCGGGGACGTGCCGAGCCTACCGACCCACCGCTCAATAGAAACAAGGCTTAAAACAATGCCGGATTGGCGCGACAAATATCTATGGGGAATGTTTCATTCAAATAGCGATCTGTACACTTTCTCTGTCTTTAGCAAAATTTGCTATTGAAAAATGAAATGAAAATGAAAACTCACCTGTTAAGTGATGATAGGACTGAAGGCACCCAACCCTGAATACCCTCAACTACCGAGTAACTGGCTATCTATACTGTCGGAACACAACAATGCTACTACATTGTGTTACGGCGATAGCTAGCCAGCCAGGCGGACCTAAAAAAAGCCCTACCAATGCCCAAAATGATTATGATATTTAACCCTCACTGGCAATCGAACCCGGGACCTCGGGGTCTGAGACCGATTGACAGACAGATACCAAACAAATTATTATTGGTACAATAATGGTTGAACAAGTAAAGCCACATTCCATTTAGAATGATAAAGATTAATAAATAAATTAAAAGAAATACAAAGCTTTTAGTAACCTTTTCATTTATATTTGAGAAAAGATAAGTTTTTTCTGTATTTTTGAGGACTGTACTTTATTAAAAGATCCTTTTAGCCAATGAAGACTCAATTTTTGTGTGTTACATTACATAGGTAAAATTAAACGAACAATGTTGCTTTAATTTTAGATACTAAATAATAAAAGACAAAACCTTTTTAAATGGCTATTAGGCCGAAAAGATAGTTTATTCCTGTACGCACCGCTAAATCATCTCCATACTCTATTTTTGAGAAGATGTTGCCAGAAAGAGTCTAGATAAGCTTTGGATAAAAACAAGTGAGTCATTGTTTCTACTATTACCGTAACACGTCATATTATCATTTTATTATTAAGTACCTACCAACTCTTTAGATAGACGTTGTATGTGATATATTATATTGTCTTAACAAATAATGCTTCTAAGCCATTAATAAAAGTTGTTAATGAACTTATAATCTTGATCGTAACCTGAAAACTCTAACGGTAAGTTTTACCCAACGCAATTTAGCTATAACCAATCAAGCAGATACGTTCCATTTCTATGTTCCAAAGAATGGTAACGAATTCAGATTTATCGCATTAACAATGAATTAGCGAAAGCGGTTCGCAACTTTTATTTTGTGATCACGAACGAAAACTTGTACATTTAGCTCAGCGAAACTGTGAATCACTCCGGGACGGGAGAATCAATATTAAAAAACGCGAAAAGTTATATAAGAAAAGAAATCTTTTTTACTGTGCATTTTTTATTACTTTCTCAGAGACATATTCGGCAAACATTCGGTGAATATTATTATTTTTTGTTTGTAAACTTAGTAATAGTTTACTTTTTTCGAGATTACGTAGGAGCATATATACGACTAGCACGAATATTTAATAACTACTGTATTGAGAGAACCATTCATTGATATATGACTACAATATTCGAGTGATGATTCTTACTAATTGGTAGCAAAAGCCTTTTACAATTATCCTTACTTATGTTTAAATCCAAAATGTGTTAAAATGAGCTCTGAATAAATCCAGAGACTCAGAAGTGAGCAATATGGCCAAGGTACTGTTCTTTGTCTGATCCAGTAATTAGATTATAGATATGACGGTGCACAGCCATTGTTATGAGTAAATAGGAGTAAAAGGAGCCAGCAACAAAGCCTTAGCTAGATAATACTGCACCGGGAACGATCAATCTTAGGGCTATTACGATGTTTTAGCGCCCTGATGTATTGTTTAAGCTTCAATAAAGTTTTGATGAATTTTCGTGTTACCCGCCCTTTGTCGAAACTGAGGCGTCTGATATTGATGAATAATTTGACGGGCAAGTAACGGTCTCGTAATTATTCAAAAGGCAGATATCGAGTTTCCTATTGATTCTAATCATATTTCATTGTTGAGCTGAAGTGTAGTTTTGTTTTGTTTTAATGCAGATTGGGATAACGCGCCTTCGTTTGTTAATTTGGGTGTAAAATTGAGCTGTCAGGTTTTAGAAAAACTGAAGAACAGAAACAAATAATAAAAGTGTACAGCTTTCTAAATCAGTAGGTATATGTCTCTATTCGGTAAAAACCTCAGTGTTGTTTTTGATTTAAATTGAATTTACAAACAGCTACATAAATAGCAATTTGGCTTCGTCTTTTCAATTTGCAATTGTAAAAAGGTTGTCACCTACACTCGCGTTATAGTTGGTAACATCGTCGTCCATTATTATCAAAACTAATATTTAATTTGTGTAGTAAAATATTTTTATCTAAAGATATATAAATAAGACGCACTCTTTTCTCCAATAAACAATAAGTAATGGTATCTTTATTGTTTTATTTGTAATACGTGTTTTGAAGAAACACAAGATGAAAACATATTTCGTAGTAAAATATCAATCATACTCTCCAATATCATTGTGAATTTATATGTAACGACTTCGAAATGCGTATCTACAAGTATTTTTCATATCTGCTTTCGTTCTTATATTCAGGTAAGCGGGTACTTACCCCCGAATGTGCGAAATTACGTGTGCCATATCTACTTGCGCCCAAAAAAAAATATTTTCACACATAACAACATTTCCATTTCATTCCAAAAGAGAAACGGTCCAATAAAACGCATATTACGCCGTCGTATTGTAAAAGAAAATTTGAAAAGTAGGGGTGTCTACAGGAACGTATGGTATTACGGTACCGATGCCGTTTGCTTTCACACGCAGTGTGTGGATACGTTTATGCGTACGAACTTTTAAAGCGACTACAAAGAAAATTGCTCCTTCGAATTTACGATTTCCCTATCGCTTAAGCGGCAAATCATGGCGCGCCCGGATGAAATATTATTGTTCTTAGGGGCGCACGTGTGCGTTTAGCGTGGTAGTACAGAATATCAGTTTGATATCACGTGCTTTCGTTATACATGCCTCTGACAATGATTGATACTGCCATGTTAGCTTAATTTATTCGCTTTATATGAAGTAATCTTCATCGATGAACAGGTAACAAATAAATATTTTTTTTATTTTTATTTTTTTATTTATTAGTTCGTACACAAATATACATTTACAATGGTTAACATTTTGGATCGCAATAGTACAGGTAAGCTTATCTCTAAAAAGAGATTTCTTCCAGCAGACCATGGTGATAGGATATATATTTTAAATTATAATTTTATGCCTGAACAAAATTTTCAGACGATTATATTAAGTTTGTTAGTAAGTAGGCGTAGTCCCTTTCAAGATTCTGTAGTCAATAATATTATTTACTTAACTTTCCTCACAATGTACTTATAAGGAATTTTAGCAATGTTATGATTTTACCGTGGTCAGTGGCGTGCACTTGGAGAGGCCTATGTCTAGCATTAGACTAGTATAGGCTATGATGATGATGATGATGATTATGATTATTATTATTATTATTATTATTTTGTATGTAAGAAATATAAAAAGGAAAAATATTTGGTAACAACTATAGTCAAATATTTATAAAATTTAATTTAATATAATTTTTTCATTGTATTTTATAAATATTTAATTCAGCTTCAGTGCAGCAATTAGCACTTAAAAATAAAAAGTTAAATTAACTATAAATCAATTTTTTCTTTTAATTGTTCAAAATTTTAAAAAAGCTATTGTTTTAACGATTTTTGCAGTCTAAATAATGTCAAAGTGAATTATTTACTGGACTGAACGCTACAAACAATTCGGAATATGCCAAAGCATTTGGCAATACTCTGTGGTTCTGGCGCGTAATACCCTTTGTTTCGAGGATTTTCCAACAAAACTTTGCAGGAAGAGGGCTAACTATTGAAAATCGCATTGAAGAGCTATAAGCCTTATGCTATGTAAATCAAAGCTATATAATCTTGAAGAACAACAATCTTTGATTTTATATTTGTTTACTGTGGGTAGCCGTAATTATGTGGCAGCAAATTCGGATTTTCGATTGTCTGATTTATAAACCTATGAAGTTCTGGGTGCCTAGTGCGAGATTCATACTCTATTCGATCAAATTAACGAATGCATGGCAAAATTTTAAATCTTCTTAAATATCACCCGGAGGCGCTACTTCAATGCCATGCTAATCTTCGTTCTCGTAAACGTAATTGAATGAATACGGATAGTAAACAAGACTCACACTAGGCACCCTTGATAGGCGTTTTGATACTAAATATACGTCTTTATTCGAAAAATTCCTTGATAGAACTTTTACATTTATTTGAAATAAGTCTCCGGAAGCTCGAATGGGAATCGAGCTTCCTGAGTAAATATAAGATAAATAAAAATAATAATAATAATATAATTATAATGTTAAATAGTGTTTATTATACGAGTACTCGTACGAGTACGAGTACGAGGAGCTCGATGGCGCAGTGGTTAACGCGCCCGGTCTGCGAGTGCTGAGGTTAAGCAAATTTCGCAAAGGCCGGTCATCGGATGGGTGACCAAAAATGTATCATCTCGAGCTCCTCCGTGCTTCGGAAGGCACGTAAAGCCGTTGGTCCCGGCTGCATTAGCAGTCGTTAACAACCACCAATCCGCACTGGGCCCGCATGGTGGTTTATGGCCCGTTCTCCCTATCCATCCACAGGGAAGGCTCGTGCCCCAGCAGGCGGGACATAAAAATAAGCTGATGATACGAGTACTAAAATAATTATACGTAGTTTTCTTTTAAAATTTTTATGTTACTAAAAAATGTAGATGTCAGTTATTTGGAAATAAATGATTTTAATTTAATTTAATTTATGTCATTTATAATATCAAATATGTTAATTTATGTTATTAGATAAGATAAGATAAACTTTATTGTCACATAAAAACAAAGGGTAACAGTAACGAAGTGAGGTCCCTGACCTCATGCTAGGTATAATTACCGGTATGACAGAGGTCAGTGCCTTCCTCCACATACAAGAAACTAATTATTTATGTTAACAATAAGACTTATTATGAATAATACATTTAAAGGTATAAAAACAAAGTAATTACTTACAAACAAAATTAAACAAACCAAGTAATATGTAAGTTTTTGTGAGTGAAGAGTGTGTGTGCGAGCTCGTATTAGTTTGTGTAAAAGTATAAAAGTGCGAAATGATATGAAACATATCTTGTTAATTAACTAAGTTTGCAGTAATGATTCTGTTTCTTCATAGTTTAAAGTGAGAAAGACACTTATTTATTTTAGATTTTGCCTAATTAAGCGATAAAGGGTAAAATGCAGTTTTTTTATTTACTTTATCCCCTTGAGCGTCGAGCAACCAGCAGGTGACCGATAACAATTAAAATTCTATTGCATCTGGGTATTCGCCGCTTGAGCACTTATTATAAAGAAACCTTGACAAATAGGTTTGCTGTTATATAATGTTAATAAGCAATAGCGACAGTTCAGTGCACACAAATACAAAGTTAACGGTCCCTCGCTATATACGAGTACATACAACATGCATGATTTACTTAGTTTGAACCGGGTAGTTGGTGCGAGTGATGCAATAAAATGGTTGCTTTTACTAGTATATCGAAGTTCGTAATGATTGACAAAAGTTATTTTCGTCATTGCAATCGTACTCGTACTCTACAAAAACAACGTCTAAGAATTCAGTAGTGTACGATCAAGACTTTCTACTCTAGAAGATCAAGATCTTCTATTCTACTCTTTTTAGGCAGTGCAGTACTTTGATGAGTGATGACTGATAAGATTTTGGATAAAGGTCATGTAGTACGTACATAAACGTATATGGCTCCGAAGATTAAAGTGGCAGTCTCGGATTTTCTGTCTCGCTTTCTATAACGAATATCAAAAAATCGTAGTAATTAAAATTTTCAATATTATTATTATCTCTTTTATTTATTTTCTTTCTTAAAACTAGGTTTTTACAATATTTTAATATAAAAACAATAAAACATTATAAAAACCTAATCCTAGAGTACCACCGGGAGCGGAGCAGGGCCCAAGCTACCGGTGGTTAGGGCTGCAAAGTGAGGAGCCTCCTGACAATACGTGCCGTGTCAAGCAGTACTGCTTTCTTTTCTTTCTGCTTTTTTTTCTATTATACCTAAATGCTAAAAGGAAAGACGTATTTGTCCACACAAAGAACTTGTTAAGATTTATTGAACAATTTTCTTTTTGTTGTGTAAAATAGCAAAGCTTGTGATAGATAAAAACCGGACAAGTGCGAGTCGGACCCGCGCACGAAGGGTTCCGTACCATGTATCGTTATTATACCGAGAAAAAAATTGGAAAAAAATCACGTTTGTTGTATGGGAGCTCTTAAATATTTGTTTTATTTTATTTTAATTTATTTTTAAAGTGAATATATAATTAAATATTCTGTGAATATTTCAAGCGTCTATCTGTTGCCGTTATTAATATAGAGCAAAAACGAGCAAAAAAATCACATTTGCTGTATAGGAGCCCCCTTAAATATTTATTTTATTCTATTTTTTAGTATTTGTTGTTATAGCGGCAACAGAAATACATCATCTGTGAAAATTTCAACTGTCTAACTATTACGGTTCATGAGATATAGCCTGGTGACAGACGGACAGACAGACAGACAGACGGACGGACGGCGGAGTCTTAGCAATAGGGTCCCGTTTTACCCTTTGGGTACGGAACCCTAGAAAATATAGATTTACTCCGGTACACTGGCAAAACAACGGATATGTATAAAAATTGTCCAATGTTAATTCAATATTTGCCTAACGTGTGCATGTGAACCTAGCCAGGCTCTAGTATAGGCGGGCGGTATGCAATAAAAGCTCTGTCTACGATCCAGATTCGTTCGAAAAACAAAAAAGCAACGAAGTTAGTTTCGTATGAAACATTTACTTTAAAAAAAAATACCTATGTAGCCGTCAGCCGACGGTTTTGATGCAGTCTGCGGCTAGTCGACTGACGGATCTATGGATTAGGATCTATTATGAAACCACTCGAAAAAAAGCATTGGTTATAGTTTTACGTCCCTGCTAGGTTAGCTATAATATTTTCAAAGGGTAAGACCATCATTATATTTTATCTGGTGGATTCTTATGAGCTCGAGCGCGCGAATACCAGACACAATAGAATTTTAATTGTTATCGGCCACCTGGTGGTCGATCGACGCTCAAGGAGTTATGATCATTATAATAATTTCGACAGCTTACCTTACTAATCTTACTTCTTTGTAAAAAGCGATGTAAGAGAAAAACTGTGGGCCAGTGTTTGTGTTGAATGCCAATTTATTCAATCAGTTAGTCTTGAGGATTACACTGTTTGCCTTCCTTGATGATTTAATAAATTCAATGTTCTAATTAATACAATGATGTTACTGACTGTGTATAGATTTGATTGTTTAACAATTGTGTAACAATATTTAAATTTACTGGATAGTTTTCTAAAATAGTTTTTCATCGAAATATCGAGGGCTTCACACATAATCCTTCGGAGTGCGGTGAACACACAATAGACTTTCGGGAAATCCTTTGTTGTAGACGAAAAATATTCGCAAACTAGTTTTGAAGATAACAATGCAACAACTTAATATTTCGCGTTATTGCTGCTGTTGGTAATCTGCGTTGCGGGACGTGGATCGTTTCTGGGTGAAAATAGAAGTTTCCAATGCATGGAGGCCACTAGCATGCATAGTATAAAGCAGTATTGTGCTTTTTGTGGA
The DNA here is from genome assembly GCA_963082485.1 of Eudonia mercurella. Classification (NCBI taxonomy): domain Eukaryota; kingdom Metazoa; phylum Arthropoda; class Insecta; order Lepidoptera; family Crambidae; genus Eudonia; species Eudonia mercurella. The sequence continues at coordinate 9,586,254 of OY720031.1, forward strand.
ATTCTGTACAAAAGCATTTCAGTAAAAGCTTTTGTATAGGCTTTTTGAGGTCTTGTGACTGATAGAAATCCTACTTAAAGGATTACCAGAATGATTACATTCTGATGCCAATTTCTGCCACTAAACAACATTGTTTTGTATTGCTGTGACAAAGTCGTACGGGTACTAGACCCAATGAAATTACAGGCATAATAACTTAAACTTCAGGGTGATACAATTGGAGACGCAAGCGTTAGGGCGACACTTCATTGAAGCAGAACTGAGCTGGGCCAAGCTGGGTGCAGCAGCTTTTGCGTCTAACCACCATTGAAGCGGAGCGGAGCTAGGTGGAGCTAAGCGTGCTTTGCCCAGCTCGTGTGACACGACAGTCTTCCGTCCACTGCAGCGGAGCGGAGAAGAGCCGTTATATAAAGGGACTCTATTCATTGATTTCCACACAGTTCTGCTCCGCTCAGCTTAGCTCCGATTCAATAGAGTGTCACCCTAAATGGGCTGCAGTAGCCACAGTAATCCGTAAATATAATTAATATATATTAATATAATTTGTTATTCTATTAATTAATTGACTTGTTTGAGTGGACCTCCAAATACACTGAATAAAGACACCAAGAAATATATTTCTTCTTGTAATTTGATTGCAAAAGAAAATCTACATATTTTATTTAAATAATACGGCGAAAACAAAATTAGTATTATTGACCTGTGTAAATCAAGACATTATACAAGTATATAATGAAGTCGTTATTAATACATTTTCGAATGTAACAAAGACTTTTGTTGGAATATCATAACTAAAACAAAACCTTAAGAAACCCAAAATAATAAATTACCACTCACTTTTATAATAAAACCTTCGCAATCGAAAAAGCATTTGAAAAAAGTCGTTGACATCGTTTTATAATTACTTGTTAATGTACTCGTGAAAAGCTTCTACAGTCATAATAAAACTAACAACAGCTTGAAACCCATTAGCTTTAGGGCGAATGGAATCCGCATTAAAAATCAATTTCCAACGAGTTCTCGTCGAAGTCGTAAAAATCGCACACGGAGAGCGGAAAATATGATCTTTGTACGTGTTAAAATAATAGGTATCGGGAGCACGCGTCTTCTAAAATAAGGTTCGCGTATGTGTTTGACAACTGGGTAGTAATTTTGGAAAAGAATGGACGGGGCATGACTGTCGGTAGCGTCGTCCGGAAATTATTGTCGAATTTTTCGTCGATATAGGAAGAACAATAGCGGCTGGCCGTGCGCGCGCTAACGGCCCATTTTATTGGTTATTAATTATTTGTACCTTGCAATAATTGTATGGATCGATATGGTACGAATTGTATATTGTAAGGGTTCCTTCATGAAATATAATTTATTTTTTTGATCTGTACTGTGCCTGGATAATAAACATTTGAGAAGTTACTCATCGATGGTTGAGTCATTTAGGTGCCACTAGTTGAACTTAGTTAAAAATAAAACTTTCCTAACTTCATGCGTTTAGGTGTGGACAGGACATATAGGTAACTATCAATTAGGGAGATAGGTAGATATCATTTCTGTCGTTGTTTGTACACCTAAACAGTTTGTAGTTATGATTATAAATTATTTGTGTACGATTTACAACAGTGAATTTTTATTTTATTTATATTAGAGGAATTGTAAGGATCTGTCGAGAATTTGAAAGATGCCTTTTAGACTAACTAATAACTTTAATGACAAGCACTTTCGAATGTTCAATTAACTAACCTGATTATAATATTCAATAGCCCTCCAACCAGTACCTACAGCGAAACTGACTTTCATCTTAAATCATTTGGAAAAACATTTCATCTGTTGTTTGAAATAACCGTAAACGAAAAAAGAACTGCTGAATAATGCCTTTATACTTTTGTATTGCGAAAAGCACGTGATTTGAAACATGGCGCGGCCTGGAAACATCTGGATAAAGACATCAATCACTCTTACCTGAAACATTGAACTCCCAAGAGAAAGGAACCCACAAAGGGAACGCTGACTTCTATGGAAAACATTAAGCTGTAGCATTTTTTTTACAATTGGAATTGCTTAGGAAAAGAGGAATCATAATTGTGAAGTAAAGAATGAGGTGAAGTTTGTCATTGTTGTTAGCTCTATTGCCATTGCAAAAATGTTAAATGAATTACAAATGTTATATTACAGTTAATCTATTTTCTTAGTGCCTTACAAATAAACAAAGAATAAGCTCCGAATAGTTATTCCGTGTTCCTGTCATGTAAACGTCATTTCAAATTAGAGTAAAAGAGACATAACACGGAATAACTATTCGGAGTTTAATCTTTGTTTATTTGTAAGTCCTTTATTGTCTCACGGAAAACTTCGTGTTTTGGCTGACGTCGGATTTTTATCAGTTATAGAGTATAATAATATAAAAAGCTATGTCTGTGAACAAGTAAATGTGTACAAAATTCGTCTAATACATCATTAGTTATATGAGTGATACGGCTTTACGAAAATAACAGCAGCGCTCTCTATATAACAGCAGCGCTCTCTAGATATATTCTGGCTACCGTAAAATGAGACTGACCATAGTCTTGGAAGGACTGTTCTGTGATTGTGGTTTAAAGTATAGTATGATGTTAATGAAAATGGTTCTTTATAAAAAAATATATATAATATCTAACTATGATAAAAAAAAGAAAAGAATAACAATGTGTTGTTGACGGCCTGGCATACGTAGGTACGTAAAATCATTAAAACATAAAATTGTGTGAAATGGTGATCTGTGATTCCAAAAAATATAATAACTGTTACTTTGTCGATATAAAATATCTAATAATCACGTTACATTATTTTAACCAGCGTACAAGTCTGCTAAGATAGCCCTTTTTTTGGAAACTAATTCTAGTCAGTTTGGACATAATGAATGAACCTTCACTTTTATTTTCAAATTGTCCATCACATTTACAGTAACATTTTTTTAACATTCCATGCTTTTATAAAAAAACACTGTTTTTATTTTAAGAACTCTCGATTTTACTCAACAAAACACATTTAGGTAATGTATGAATTCTCCAGCCGAGCGTAGAACGTGAATACAATGGCAGTTATTAGGCACAGTATTATAATACTAGCATTTAATAATATTCAAAGTTTCTATGTTACTTTGCCAAATGTATTCATCATCTCAGCCAAAAGACGTCCACTGCTGGACAAAGGCCTCCCCCAAGGATCAACGACCGGTTTTGTGCTGCTCGCATCCAGCGGCTTCCCGCGACCTTCACCAAATCGTCGGTCCACCTTGTTGGAGGCCTGCCTACACTGCGCTTTCCGGTACGCGGTCACCACTCGAGGACTGTTCCGCCCCAGCGGCCATCGGCCGCCATCAGGGCCATCAGCACATTGCTTGCAGGACGCAAGCAATGTGCCCTGCCCACTGCCACTTGAGCTTAGCAACTCTTCGGGCTATGTCGGTTATCTTTGTTCTTCTGCGGATCTCCTCATTTCTGATTATATCTTGCAGAGAAACCCCGAGCATAGCCCTCTCCATTGCTCTTTGAGTGACCTTGAGCCTTCTGATAAGGCCCATAGTGAGCGACCACATCTCAGTCTCGTATCAGTGATGACTGGCAACACTCACTGGTCAAAGATTTTCGTCTTGAAACACTGCGGTATATCGGACGAAAAGATATTTCGTAGCTTACCGAACGCTGCCCAGCCTAATTGGATTCGACGATTGATATCTTTGCTGAAGTTGGACCTACCTAGCTGGACCGTTTGTCCCAGGTAAACATAATCGTCCCCAACTTCAAGGGCAGAGTCCCCAACCGTCAGAGGAATGGGTACGACACGTGAGTTCGACATAACTTTCGTCTTCTCCATGTTCATTTTAATACCCACTTGTTGAGAGACTCTGGTGAGGTCACCAAGCATTGTGCCTTCCATGACCACTATATCGTCAGCAAATCGAAGATGAGTGATGTATACACCGTTGACGTTGATGCCGAGTCATTTCCAGTCCAGAAGCTTGAAAACATCTTCCAGTGCAGCAGTGAACAGTTTCGGAGTTATCATATCTCCCTGTCTCACTCCTCGCTGCAACTAGATAGGTTTCGAGCTCAGGTCCTGAAGACGAACTGACATTGTGGCGCTTTCATTCAAACACTTTAACACTTCGATGTACCGGTAGTCAATTTGGCACCGCTGGAGAGACTGTAGCACGGCCCATGTTTCAATCGAATCGAAGGCTTTTTCATAGTCCACAAACGCTAAGCAAAGAGGCTGGTTAAATACTCTTCGGTCTTCTGTATAACCTGCTGCAGCGTATGTATGTGATCTATGGTGCTGAAGCCTTTTCGGAAACCGGCTTGTTTGATAGGCTGGAAGTCATCAAACCTGCGTGCGAGACGATTCGTTATGACTCTCGAAAACAGCTTGTAGACCTGGCTTAGAAGTGAGATAGGCCTGTAGTTCTTCAGCAGGGGTTTGTCGTCCTTTTTGAAGAACAGTACCACTATACCTTCGTGCCATGTCTCTGGCGTTGTGCCCCTAGTACGACGGAATTAAATAGCTTCTGAAGAGCTACGAGTATACGAATACCCAGATCTCTTGCGAACACTTTTGAGCCTTTTTTCTGTTCAATGGCCTCTTTAATACGGTTAGGTAGTATTAAATCGGCGCGTGTATTATCACTATAATAATGAACTAAATGTTATTAAACTTAGTTTTTAGTGTGTAAGATTATTGTCTGGCCTTATCATGAAGATATTATATTGGGTCGTTATTGTTGTGACTATATTCCGTCTATTCGTGTATTTCTTTACTAAATAAATAAATAAAATTTGGGTTGATTTTAAGGTCAAAAATATAGTATTTGAAAGGTATTTATTATAAAATAAAAAATAACAAAAAATAATAGTTTATCAACATGACAATAAAACTATTTATAACGTTTTCAAATGAACAAAAAGATAAAGATATATTCTGCTGCGAAGTTGTGCAGGGTACCGTTTTGGTACCGTTGTTACAGAGATTAAATGGTTATTTAATTTAATTACATTAATGTTAGTTGTACTATCAAACTAAAGCTTTCACATTCATTTATATACAACGTGTAATAGAAAGGTGTGTTTAAAATTAAAAGATACAAAGTGTATCCGATCTAGATCGTGTATGTGTTGTTACTAAGACTAAATTATTAACTTTAATTTGTCATCCAATTGTAAATTTAATATTTATATTAGTGAAGTCATGCGCATCATGCATGCATAAGCGCATCAGTGATCGTAATTGTAAGTACACAGAGGTTACTAAACCACTAGGGCTGTGACTCGTTTATTTTGATGTGACGTTACAATAAAAATAATTGATAAAAAATTGCATAACAAATTAAAGTTAATAATCATGTCTCAGTAACAACACATACAAGACTAGATCGGATACACTTTCGATTTTTTCATTTTAACCACACCTTTCTGTTACACGTTGTATACTATAAAAAAAAGAAACTCCTATCTAGTATTTTAACGCAGCACTTGGCAAAAAAGCCAAATTAAAAAAGGCAACCTTAGAATTCCCTGTGACTTGGCCATCGCAAAAACGTTTTTAATCAGCCAGATAACTGGAAGTGAAGTTATTTGCTCGTACAATTTATTTCACAAGTCGTTAATATCGTGATTGATTTCGACGCCGGCCTTAACGATACATGAAATATTCGCTCATTAAATCACGTGCCGCGGGAGTGGAGTGTTCGAGGGCTCTCATCCAATCATGGTTCAGTAAATATATGATGTTCGCTGCTCCGACAAATTAATACAAAAAAATATGCAATTTTGTAAAATGTCATCGCTAGACAAACCCTCTGTAAGTATAGATGCCTGTGCTGCGTTTGTAAACCATCGCACGGCTGCGAGTGATTGCCCCAAGGCGGACGACACTCAACGTCCTACGTTTTAGAACGACACCCACTGCTGAAGCTGTCAATGTCATTGCGTTAAGGTTATGTTTTCAATTTACAAGAAACGGGTAATGGAAAAACAAATTTTCTGTACAGCTGGACAAACTATAAATCATTTAGTCGAACCATTTGAAATCTAAAAAGCGCGCGAGATAATCATAACCTCACAAAGTATGAAAGTAGTTTGTTTGTATCCAGTAAACGGTCAAATTTCTGTCAATTAAACGTCAGGGCGACTTTCACCCCGAGAACTCGTAGGACGACCGGTGCGTCGTCGAGCGATGTTTCGAATGACCACAGATCATCGTCGAGCGAACGCACCAACACTTTTAGAACAGGTGTTGCATCGTCGAGCGTCATCGGACGACTTTTACGAACGCATTCCAGCACATCAACCTATCCAAAACTGTCAAATTTCTTCAATAAATGTTCAACCTTGAGCCATATACATAAAGTTCAAAGTCTAATGAGGAAACTTGGTAGTCTGATGTGCACGCGAATTATAATTTTTAAATGAATAAAGCTCTTTTTAAAAAGAATATTTAATATTACAATGTTAATGTACATATATTTATTTAAAACAATTAATTAATTAAAATGCGACCAAGCTTTGTGAGTGCCTGTTCCTATCTATCTTGAACTCTTCATGTTTGCATTCTAGTGACGCCGTACAGCTCTATGATAGTGCGGCGTCAGCTTTTCTTTTCGTGACGTCATAGCTTGTCTATACATAACACCTCCCCGCCAAGTGTGAAGACCTTTTTTTCAATTTCTTGTAAAAAATGGCTGGCCCGTTGTGGTGGTCAACTCTACATCTTCTGTTGTTGGTGTAGATCTCCGTTTTCTTATTTTCTCTGATATTTTCCTGTATCCATAATATATAAGAATTATAAAAGTAGCGATGTATAACGGCGTTGTCCAAAAATAATGTTCAGTCGAATTGTTTTCCAATATTATGGGAGTTTCCTTTTCTAATAAATTCTTCAGTTTGTAGAGATTACTCATAGGTATTTCTTCAATTTTCAGCGCCTCATTTTTGTTCATAATAGTGATATTTGACAGTTCAAAAGATAGCAATTTCACAGGGTTTCCTCGTAGTTTATTTTCAGCATTCAACATAGTGTTTGTTTCCGTGTTTACTCGACAACCTTTGGGTATCTCTATCAGGTAAGTACCACGAATCGATTCGTAGCTTTCTTCAGTGCATATAAATTTTATCTTTGTTATCGCTGGGCAGGTAAGTATGTAATGAGCGTCGTCAATTTTGTCAATAATTTCTGTTGTTATTTTATATTTTGTGTAAACACATTTATCTGTTATTTTCTGTTTCAGGATCAAGGAGTAAATGCAGTCATCGTGTTGGTGTAACTTAGTGAAACTCATTTTTCCGCAATAGTAAATATCTTGAAACTTATTGCATTCTTTTTCCATGTACCAATATCTTTCTTCGTTCATGGCCAAGTAAGGTAAGGAAGGGATAATTATAGTATTATTATAAGTAGGAGTAGGATAAAGGTGATAATAATCATACATATAGCTATACATAATAGGAAACTTCAAAACAAATACTATCGTGTTATCAGTATAATATGAGCCTGTCTCTATTACTTCATAATAATATCTATAGTCTGTGTTGTCGTCAAATAAAAGTTCATGTGATTTATAATTTTGTTTTAAGATTTTATACATATATTTTATATTTTCGGGAGATAAAATACTATGATGAGTTATATGCATCCGCGAAAAGGCTATTGCATTCTCTAAAGAAGTTAACTGTTCGTTCAAACTATCCAAGTTTCTATTTAAAAGCGTAAATAAACTATTTATTTTTATAAAATCAGTTAATCTGTAATTTGTCATATTTACTTCGGTCATAATTTCATTGATTTTGCGATATATTTTATACTGATTTGAAGCAATTGTCAACATAGTTAAATTGAATGAATCTAAAATTTCGTAATTTAAACTGATACCATTATTTAATTTGTCTGTAATACGTTTTTGATTTTTCTGCAAAATGGAAATAGCGTTATTGTATCTTAGAGCATCTTCATAGTCCAAGTTACCGGTAATACTTTTAATGATTGAACCAAGTGCGTTTATCAGGGCTCGCTTATCTCTACGGTGAACAGCTAACGAACTATACTTTATATATATTATGTCTAACTTATCTAATAGCGTCTGGCGGACGACTGTAGAGTCTCCGATAGTGGCTGGATCGACTGAGCCTATATACTGCAACAATGTAGCGATATGGCTGTCTATGCTACTTATCTGCTCGCTAAATATATCTAAATTATAATAATGAATGAATGTATGTTTACTACGTTCTAACTTACATAATCCTAACTTAAATGGTAAAATGCCAGGGTTATTGTTCAGGGGTGTCAGGCTGATGTGGTGTGCTTGGACCAGCACCGGGATCAACAGCATCCTGAAATTGTTTTTGTTTAGATAAGGGCCTTCGAACATTTTGCTTATGATAAGTAACGTCTTTAATATCTAATATCTTAATACCTAAATCTTTCGTAACCTTACGAGTAACATAGCGCGGTTTTGTTTTATGCCGCAATGCAAGATGATTTTTAGAGTAGAATTGTGTGTTTTCTGTATACAATTTAGGGTCAGATCGTGTTTCATTATGTTTAGTCATAGTTTTTGTTTGTTTTTCTTGTAAGTTTTGATTTATTTTAGCATACAATGTGGAGGTAATTTCTTTGTGTTTATCAACGTAATTTTGTAAACAAGTTGACTCTAAGTTGATATCGAACGGATCTCTGATATCTAAATGACCGTTTATTATTTCTATAGGTTTTTTGTTTGTAACTGAATGTATAGAGTTGTTCAATATTGGGTATTCTAACTCTGTGTGAGTAGTCGACAAATTTTCTAAATGAGACAACTCGGGGATTTCAGTTCCGGGATTACCAATCATTGAAATATTCTGATCACCTATGGCCTCGTCATCAGAGTTAAATAATGGTGACGTATTATTATTTTGTATTTGTATCCGAGATAAGGCGTCCGCGTTAAGATTTGTCTTTCCGTTTTTATAAGTAATATTGTATTCAAATTCCTCTAATTTTAAGCGCCACCGAATAAGTCGTGAGTTGGGTTCTTTCATATTAAACAGATATTGCAGAGGTTTATGGTCTGTGATTATATTAAACTGTCTGCCAAACAAATACGGTCTATAATATTTTGTCGCCCAAACAATGGCTAATAACTCCTTCTCAATCGTACTGTAGTTAGCTTCGCTGTCGTTCAAGGTACGCGATGCGTAGGCGATGGGCTTATCGGAGCCTATGGGACCTTGAGACAATACCGCTCCTATAGCTACGTTCGATGCGTCCGTCCGGAGATTAAACTCTTTCGAGAAGTCTGGGTACTGTAATATTGGATCGTTTATTAATATTTGTTGGCATAATTTAAAACAACTTACGTATTCGGAGTTTAGATCGATTTTAGCGCCTTTTTTCAGACATTTTGTTAATGGTTTAGTTAAATGTGCAAGGTTGGGTATAAACTTTCGGTAATAACCGAGTAAGCCTAAAAATGATTTGATTTCCTTTTGCGTTTTTGGTAGTGGAAAATTTAATATAGCGTTGACCTTTTTTGGATCAGGTTTGACGCCATCCGGTGTAATTATATGTCCTAAAAACGTGGTTTCTCTTGTTAAAAATTCCGATTTATCAAGTTGCAACTTTAAGTTAGCTTCTCGTAATCGTTGGAATACGGCCTCTAAGTTACTCATATGCTCCTGTAGCGAGCTACTATATATTATTATATCATTCATGTATATTAAAACGTTATCTAAGCCACGCAATATTGAGTCCATAACGCGTTGGAATGTAGACGGTGCGTTCTTTAACTCGAAGGGCATGCGCAAAAACTCATAGTGACCACGAAAATCACAGTCGACGCTAAATGCAGTTTTTGGAATGTCATTTTCATTGAGTTCAATTTGGGAAAATCCGGAAAATAAATCTAATACACTAAAATATTGACATCGCCCTAGTTTATCCAAAATGTCACTAATGTTTGGAATCGGATATCGATAATTGCGCGAAAATATGGGTTCTTGATCGGTAGTTTTTATATTATGTTTTATTTTATTTGTAAATGTAAAGGGGCTATTTTCCGAATAAAAAACATCACTATAATTTTTACAAAGGCGAATTAAGTTCGCTTTCTCTTCACTGTTTAGGTGGTTAGTTCGCAACAATGTTTCTATATTGATAACGTTCGAGTCCGAGGTTGTGCACTCGAAGTTACAAACGTCGAAATTATTTAATGCATGTACTTGCAAAGGCGATACGAGACTAACGATTACGTCATATTTTGTAGGGTTTTTTATTACTGCACTGGCATAACCTTGAGATGCTTTCGATATTATTTTGGGTATATAACAACGATTTATCTCGGTTTGAGGTAAAAATATATCTCCTTCATCTATTGAGACTGGTAAATCTACTTGTTTAGTACTGTTTCCACGTACTAAGGCTTCGAAAAGGTTTTTTACACCTGACTTTAGCATATGTATTTTATTAGATGCGTTTTTAGTTATTAATTGTTTGTTCGAAAAATCAACTTTTGCTTGTAATCGTTCTAACATATCTAAACCTATGAGTCCGTCGAACACATTATGAAATTTATAAATATGGAATTTCGACATCGATTTGTCTTTAAATTCAGGGAAAGTTGGAATATCCAATGTATATTTATTTAACGTTGTTACATGTAGATTTGTTACGGTAAACGGTTCATAATTGACTTTAAGTTTTGAGTAAAATCTTTTAACTGATTCCGGTGATAAAAACGATTGATTGGCACCTGTATCAATTAATAATTTTAATGGTGGTTCATTTATTTGAATATAAGGAAGCTCCTTTTTAATGTGAACATTTATTTCTGTGACTTCGCAAAAATTTGATTCGGAAACGTCCTCTACGATATTAGATAAGGAACCATTTTCGTTTGAATCGTATTGATGCATATTTTCATCAGGAAACTGTTGCTGTTGCAACTCGGCGGTTTCCTCAGAATGTAACTCCTCAAAAGTGAAATTCGGGTTTTGCTGTACTGGTTGAAAATGATTATTATTCAATGGTCTCAATGGTACATCTCGCGATCTATAAGAAATACCACTCATCGGCTGAGGTAAAGCACGATTATTATGTGTATTTTGATAATTATTATTATTATACGTAGGTCTATTTTGCGTTTGTGACCAAATTGGTCTTTGTTGCTGGAAAGAATTGTTATTATAATTATTTTTAGCAAAATTATTTTGGCGATTTTGTCCAAAATTAAATTGGTTATTTTGCGGATAATCGAATGGTCGTGAAAATAATCTATTTTGATGTGAAAAAGGATTATTTTGTTGATAAAAAGGGTAATTTTGTTGAAAACTTGGTTTTACAAAAATATTACTTTTATTTTGAGGTGAAGGCAACTGTGGGCGTTTATTAAAATTAACAAACTGATTGTAGTTTGATCTATTTTTATTTTGCGAATACAAAATATTTTGTTCTTCTTTAATCATTTCAATTGCTGTGGGTAAATCAGTGGGTCTCATGGCTCTGATTGTAGAACCAAGAGGTTCACGTAATCCTCCCAAGAATGTTTTTAATGTTTGTGACGTAAAAAAATCGCGTTTACATCTTTTTACAGTTTCTTCCACTTCGTGTAAATTAACAAAATTAATAATAGTATTTAACATATGCATGCATTTATCATAAAATTCTTGTGGGTTATCATTTTCTTGTCTGATACATATTAAATCCCTAGTCAACGAATTTTCATCTCGCTGATCTGAGAAGTGTTGTAATAAAACTCTTTTTACATTGGCCCAAGTAGAAGCGCCGTTGATATTAACAACTTCTTCTGCTTTTCCTTTGAGTTTACCTAATATACTAAATAATACCATTTGATTTTGAAAGGCATCAGCTTGATTTTCATCATAATATTGAGATAAAATAGCCTCTGATGTAGTTATAAACTTATATAGTTGATTAGGATTTCCCTCGAATTCAGGAACAAAGTTAATAGCGGTTTTAAAAACGTTTAGTTCCATTTTGCAAATATTTTATAAAACTATAAAGTAAATTATAAGTAATTAACTAATTTAACACTGATTGGAATAAAGTTAGAAAGAATTAGACGATTTAGTTCTAGTCTTCAAAACGAAATAAACATAATTATAATATTATATCGAGATAGGAATGATATGAAAGGGAAATGGCACTTACAGAATAATTATCTTCATTTTCCTTGGTACACTTACGCCATTCATAAGTTTGAAGTTCAAGGTTCTGACGAATTATGCAACTTTGAAGTTTAAAAGTAGTTTTTCGTCAATCCACAAGACTGCGCCAATTATAATTTTTAAATGAATAAAGCTCTTTTTAAAAAGAATATTTAATATTACAATGTTAATGTACATATATTTATTTAAAACAATTAATTAATTAAAATGCGACCAAGCTTTGTGAGTGCCTGTTCCTATCTATCTTGAACTCTTCATGTTTGCATTCTAGTGACGCCGTACAGCTCTATGATAGTGCGGCGTCAGCTTTTCTTTTCGTGACGTCATAGCTTGTCTATACATAACACGCGTGTGTACAAGAGGTGGACTTTGCACAAAAGATCCCGATGGGTCAAAATGTTGCTGCGAGAGGGAAACCTCGGCAGGCCCCACTAAGATAAGAGGTGGACTTAAGTAAAACCTGGTTGAAATCGAATGCTGTCTCTTTTTGCTGACAGCAATGAGGCAGCGTCTGATTTCAAGGACCAAGTGTTAATCAAAACATTAAAATGTTTCTTTTGAATTTACGAGTACGATAGCATTGTCTATGCTGATAATACAGGCAAGTTTTGAGTTAAGCAAATGAGGTTTGACAAAGTAAAAGAACTCTTTTCCAACCAATCTGGTGTTTTGTTGTGTTTATATCGAACACGGTGTTACTATTTCATAAAAATAGGTTGTACACACATTGTATTACTCGTATGACTGCTAATGGAGGAATAGGGATTCGTTTTTTTTTAGAGAGTTTCGTGATTGCCTCAGACAGCATTTTCAGCTTCACAGGGCTTTTTGGGGGCGCCGAGAAACTTAAAGGGTTCCTTAAGCCGTGTGAAACGAATCATTTGAAACGATTCGTAAGACAAATAAAAACATCACAAAAACGTTAAAGAATATTTAGATATCAATTATTAAAACTGAAGCCCAAATAAGAATTAAAATAAAATAAATTTTATGGATACCGCAGAAAAACAATAGAAAACCCGTTGCCCTCATGGCAATAATAGCTATTTTTGGTGAGACCCGGTGCACGAGTCTCAGAATTCAAATTTACAATTCAATAGAAACTGCACAAGGCTTTGCATGTCAATACGTCCATTTGGGGCACATACGATCGACTTCCTATTTGAAAGATGAATGAAATCATTCAAATACTAAATTCCGCTTATTCGATACTTCGGTACCACAAAATGTTTGTGATTGTTGACGATAATGTACATGATGGATGTCATCGCATGCAGCCAGCCCATTTATGTGAAGTTAATAAAGGAAATCATTATAACCAGTCATTAAAATCCTATTTATTTAGTCTCATTTAAATTTTAAGGCGATCATTTATTTGTATTCGGAGCCAAGTAAGTTTTGTTGGATCCAAAGTAAGTAAAAAATTCAGGATGTTGATTTTAGTAATAATAAAACTCTAGTATTTACCTCCCTTACCTACTGTAATTTAGTAGCTTATAAAACATTTTAATAGCGACTAATTACATTTGTTTCTAAATTCCTATGTATGTTGCCATTAACAATTTGAATTCAAATTTTATAAGTCTAGCTAATTCTGTAAGGCAGGTCCTATTCATGTAAACTTTTCATGAAACATTTGTAAATGTCCTATATAGTAACAGTACTGCGCCTTCTAGGTGAATATTTTGGTTAAAAACGATATGTCATCATGTTTTGAAAGTAACATACAGACTTCTAAAATTTTAATCTTCAAATTCATGATAATAATCCCGTTAATAACTTATACTACCTACCTATCTATCTTGCTCGTAGCGAGTGTTGCTCGCCTCGCACCAAACATGGTCACGTATCGTAGTCGAAATGTTTGTCGTAGCACATTCTCTATGCTACGAATGTTCGTAGCAAGTAATCAAAGCATTATAGGAAGCAGCACCACGCTATAATTATATATTAGCTAGCTCTCATTCTTGTGCTGTACAGTGTACAACCAGACGACATGTTGCAGATCGTCTCGGGACATAGCGATGGCGTTAAACAGCTGATTTCCATAGCCGTGCTTGTAGAGAAGGGGCGCGTATATCTGCCTCACACCTCGTCGTTACAAGTGCGCTTTTACTGACTTTTATCTCATTAAACTAAACCTCATCTTAATGACAAATAAATAGGAACAACAATGTATTCCATCACTTGTACTCTACTTTCTTTACATTATTCTATATATAGCGCATTAGGTTCATTAAATAATTAAATAACTTTCCATTTTTCACGGACTCAAAATGAGCATAATATGCGTGACAAGTGGGTAATAACGTCGTGACAGTGAAAGGGGAACCCGCATTAATTAGACTTGGGAATCTGAAGGGTGTCAGCCGTCAACGGGCGGAGTGAAGTTTCCATAAACATTGTTACAATCTCTCCACCAAATGCGAATTTATTATAGCACTGCATGATTTTCGCTTTGACGGATTTTGGTGGCGGTCGATGTGAGCACTTGGCTCGTAGTTTAGAAACGAGCCGGCGTTTAAAGTGGTTTCATGAATTGCAAGAACATATTTGGGGGACATAATGTTTGTGTGCTTTATGGTTTCTGGTGTTTAAGGATATGGATGAAGCGGGATGGGAGGAGAGTAAGACTGAAGTTTGTCAAACACTAAATCGTCAGACGAACATTCGACAAGCCTTAGCTTTATATTTTGGCATAGTTGCGCGTGCGTCATGATCATGAACATACTGAATATTGAATAAATAGATACAAAGTACGTGCTGATGCTGCAACAATAATAATGTTATTATCCCCTTAATCATCATAGCATTTTTACAAGCTTTTATTTTACTCCTGATTTTAGCACCGCACCCGCTCCGGTAAAAAGAGTGACATCATCAATATTAAAGTGTTTTCTGTTAGATCTACTATGGGATCTGATCACGTACATATACTTAATATTGCATACTCAAAGCCAACAACAAAAACCAAAGTTATTATCCAATAAAATGGCTGTAAACCCGTAAATCACCAGTAGCGTCTTCACTTCTGACACTTACATTCAACGTTTTAACACCGCACCCGCTCAGGTGGAAAGAGTGAAATCAACAATTTCCATAATCGATTCCACCAAACGGACACTGGAAGGCAATTGCCATGAGACCATTATTCAATCGGAGCGCTATATCTCGGCAGTAACTCGAACTGGAGCGTAGCGATAGCTGGCTCCGCAAAAGTTGGCACGGGTGGCAGCCCAGAACACTGCCAATTTCCATTAGCCCATCATCCAAAGCGAAAAAATGCATAGACGATCATTTTTTTTATTCAATTAAAATTGGCCGCCAACCAAAACGGTCGCCTCTGTACCGTATGGAGTTGCACCGATTGCTTGCTAATCGATTATTAATTGAAATATACCACTTGTTTGAGGGTTGCTTGGCAGACGGGTTTTACAGACGGTTTCTGTTTTTTTTAAATATTTATTTTCAAGGGACTTCCTTTATACTGTCTGTCTTATTTTTAACACTTAACAAACTAAACTAGTTAACCTATTACGACTATGATTGTGAACAATAATGCAAGATGCTATTATAATAGCAAATACATGTGGAGTGATACCTTTTGTAAACTGCAAGATTTAGAAATTTTACACTTATCATTTAAAGGAATATTCTTTTTATTTTTATTAATCCCACAAAATATAAAAATTAACTACTATTGTGTACGACTCAACAGGTTTTTTCTTTTTAAAAAGGAATTCAATTGCGGAAACGTAGCCATCTCTTTTCCAGTGATAATTATTTTCATTTCGTGATAATATAACACAAAAACACTTTGAAATAATATACTTACTAATATTGTTGTTACTTCTTTATTAAAAAAAACTGGTATATTTTGATTTTCTATTAGTTCATTCAACATATTATAAAGACAAATTTCCATT
Organism: Eudonia mercurella; assembly: GCA_963082485.1. Taxonomy (NCBI): domain Eukaryota; kingdom Metazoa; phylum Arthropoda; class Insecta; order Lepidoptera; family Crambidae; genus Eudonia; species Eudonia mercurella. Next base: position 9,602,371 of record OY720031.1, read on the forward strand.
CCTTTGAAATCTCTAGTTGAAAAACAATACATTTCCATATAAATAAAATACAAATGAAACAATAGTTTTGGATTGGTGTATTTGCAAAGCAAACGTGCAGCAGCGATTGGACTTGCAAATCGATTGTTAATGGAAGTATGTATTTACGTGCAAGTTGTTGTGCCAATGTTAGTGTTTTTAAAATGCATGGCGATGCGATGCGGAATTCAAAAGTAGTTTATTCAGTTTCAAGGCAAAGCTAAAATGGTTGAGGATTATTAGCGTTTGCATTGCGGTTTAAAGATTCTTCTTTACTTGTTTAGTGATTAAGCCAAATCCCATCAATTATAACCATGACTTGATTTCTAAGATAGAAGTCTTTGCCTAGCTGTAGGTCATTATGTAGGCTGATTACTTGTTAAAATTATTTTAGACACACAAATAAAATCGCTATAGTCTTATGCCAGAGCAGCAATTACAATTACAATGTACAAAATAATGCTTAGAACAAACTCTAAAATATTTATTTATAAGAGCGGTGCACGAGATATGTTTAAAAAAGTCGTATGATTAGGTAAATTTTTAACCATTTGGAAGGCCCTGGGAATAATATATTGGACGTAAGTTTATACTTTATTCCGTGAAATAAGGCCGAAAAACAATAAAAATAATTAACATAATATTGTAAGTAATTTTTCGAGCGACTTTATACAAATAATGTTTAAAACAAACTTCGAATATTCATTACCGTACGTAACGTACGTTTCACCTCATATCTTAACAATTTAAGTAGATATCGGCAAGTACACGAACACAAAGCAAAAGGAATTTCCTATCCTATAAAAATCGTGGCCGCGTAATTCCGCCCTTCTGTTGATTATCGCACATCGGCCGACAACATCGAAAATCCATAAGCTTTCAATATCTCGAAGTTAACTCGGGTTTTGTTCCCAGTGGTTGCTTGATCTGAATATCAAAAATGCGAAAGCGGTCGTCAGTAACCGGGACACGTATATCGGGACCCTATCACTTCGCTCTTACTTACTGGCTAGCACCATCTGCACATTCTCTCGCTAATCCTGTGGCGAATTTGATTATGAAACAATAGCTAAACGTAGTTTTGTTTTCTATTTAAGAAATTTTAAAGAAAAATATGTAATATTTATACACTCCCGGACTCCTAAATCAGGCCACTTAGCATAATGAGTTTGTATCGTCCATAACTTAAAAAAATGTATGAATGACCAAAAAGTTTTTATGCAGATTTGTATCTGGCATATTCAACATATAGCCTATAGCCTTCCTCAATAATTGGACTGTTCAACACAAAAATAATTTTTCAATTCGAACCAGTAGTTTCTGAGATTAGCGCGTTCAAACAAACAAACAAACAAACAAACAAACAAACAAACTCTTCAGCTTTATAATATTAGTATAGAGTATAGATAGGCTCATGTGCTGTTGTTCTAAATTTTTTGGTAATTCATACATTTTTTAAAGTTATGGACGATACAAACTCATTATGCTAGAAGGCTCGATTTAGGAATACGGGAGCAATGCAAAATTTTGATAGAATTGTTTTAGGTTTTCTAAATAACTTCTATCGATATGATCCTAATATGCTTACCTAACGTCTCGAAAAACATTATAGGCAAAGGTAGGTAGGCAAAATAATTTGATTGCTATTTCTGATGTACATTGCTGATAAGGTTGAAAATAAAGTTCGATTGATCCTCAACGACTTAAGCTATTTTATCTCAAAATATCACAACGTTACTAACGATGTTGTTTTTGCGATTGACTTAGATAATATGATAGTAGTTTATTAGGCGGACTTCCAACTAGTCTTATTACAAGCCAAAACAAGTAGAATATGTACCCCTATGATGGGAATTGAAACCGGGACTTCAGTATCTGAGACCGTTTGTATCTTATTTATGTCTTCACTTTATTGTGTAGTTGATTTGGTGTTAACTTTCAGAATATCACTTGTTTTCCATCCAGAAATAAATGTCTCGCAAGACGTAATTGAAAATTATATTGAAAAAAACCCGCCTTAAGCTTAAACCGATCAAACTTCTTCGCTCCAATGAAACTCAAAGAAACTAAATCGGAAAAGTTCTGGTATTTAAGCTTTTAGGACCGTGAAAAGTTACCAACTTTTAAAGTTGAACAATACTCAATGTTTAAGTTTTAAATCGCTGCGCTGTATTCGCGAATACAAAGAACCTACCCTCTTTTATTATATATATTTTTATTAAAACAAACATTTGCTTCCAAAAGTCATCAATATTGGAGACACTTATGAAATTCATACTCATCAATCATGAGTTTTCGAAGTTGCGTGCGAGCGGAGTTGCGTTGAGTTTTTCATTTTCGGGTGTCGAAATAAAAATATAGAATTTGTCGGTTTCCCAGTTCCATAAGAATTGGACGTGATACTCAAGAAGATTGGCGCAGCGGAGGGGTTCCTTAATGGCCTCTCCAACGTTCTTGCGACGCTCTCCAGGTCACTTCGTTACCGGGGATTGAATAGGCCGTTATGTGTTCTATGAATAATCTTAACGGAAACTTCGGCTGGCTAGATCTAAACTATTATAATGTAACTAGTAACACATATTTTTGAGAATTTGAAATTTAAGCTTCCAATTGTCTAAAGGAACTTTATAAAGGGTTTGTCTAAAGGGCATTTATATTATATTTCGGTATACGATACAAACTTGAAGTTCAATTTTTTTAAAAGCAATAGGCCAATTGTTTTACAATTTTTATGCATAAGGATGAGCAAACATCTAGAAGGAAAAATCAAGAAAAATCTTCTTTATAGTAATAAGTGCTAGTGTTCACCAACATCAAATATCTTTTGTTTATATCGATCCACTTTGTTTAAGAGTTTGATTTGATAAGTAATGGATATCTCTATACATCTAGTCCAAAATTATCATTCAAGAAACTAAAAAAAAGTTGACAGTAATTTATTTTTTCTGTTTTTTTTAGTAAAAATGATTGACTGACAACTTTTCTTTGGTTTTAACTTATTTGATGTGCTTTGTTTAACAGGCGCCGATTGGTAGTGAAATACCAACCATGTTGTATAGTGAAGTATATAGATTGATTTTATCATAATTCCTTCGATAGTCGAACAGATGGATATGCTTGGGTTGAATTCGAGAGATCGTGGTTCAACCTCCACAACTCCGTTAGAATACTAACGTGTGGGTAAACAATACGAGCAACACAAAAAGCTAACACAAGCATTAGCTTTGTAGGTGGGTTAACAGGACAATTAATAATGTGATATTAGCGCATCAATAGTCCTCGCGCGCCATATGTACGACAGTCGTACGTAAGGTGGCGCACTAATTATACCTACGGCGCGTGACGGGTTAAAAATAATAATCCGTTTCTATCTTGGAGCGTCTTAGCTGATATTAGCATGATATTGGCACAGCTAAAACGTTATTAACACTCGATGTGCTATCCACTGTACCTATTTATGCAGGTCGCTTCCTTGCAGCGATCGGTCTATCGATGCAAATATGTTCTTGAACGTCTCCCATAGGACTAACTCGTCTTACAATATCTGTTTATGCCTCTCGTAGCCATATACTCCAGGTCAGTATGTATATGGCATGAGCTTAACTGTTTAGCAACAAGTGTATTGTGGAATATCATCAACTAGCAAATCATTCCTATTGATATCGTAAGAGGCCGATTAGGGACTTCAAATTTAAAAAAAAAACTTTAGTAGTGGTAGGTATGTAGTGTTAATTCTGCTTAATTTTGATCATATTATTCCAATTACATTTTTTGTACCATGAATTTCCGAAAAGTAACGCGTGATTCCATTTATTGACTTCATCATCATCATCATCTCAGCCAAAAGACGTCCACTGCTGGACAAAGGCATCCCCCAAAAATTCAAAAAATTCAAAATTCAAAATCATTTATTCAGTTTAGGCTACAAATAGCTCTTATGAACGTCATTATGCCATCGGTTCGTAAGTCTACTCTGGGCGGGAGATCTTGTACTGAGAAGAACCGGCAAGAAACTCAGCAAGTGTCCAGATCTTTTCTCCCTTACATCGTCAAAAATATTGGAAAATGCCCTATCATAAAAGGACATTTTCCATCACAAATAAAAAAAAAAAAAAACACATAATATAAAGGACAATCACATGAGAAAAAAAAAATAGTTTGCAAAAACACCATTTACCAGTTAAATTTTTTACAATGTCATACAGTACTAGTAAAAGTCAAAACCTGTCTAAGAAAAAACAAAGTTAAACTATAGTTGATAATAATAAAATTAAGACAAGTATGCAAGAGCAGACCAGCCTCCACAGGCGGCACCCGTTCACGAGTATGACATAATGAATCAGCATTAAGGATCATCATGGGGGGTATTTGCCGTAATCGCCACGCTTGGCAGGCGGGTTGGCGATCGCAGTAGGTTGAGGGTAACCTCAGAGAGATGCTGCTGCCCATCCTCTGGAATGGTCCCTTAGTCGGCTTTTACGACACCCACGGGAAGAGATGGGGTGGTGCTATTCTTTATCCCCAGCACCACACAGGGAAACGTTAATTGACTTGAAATATGCTTATTTACGGATTACAGCAAGGGCTTCTAATAAGTTTTGTTCAAGAAAATGTATTTATTATGTTTCATCATCATCATCAGCTCATTTAATGTCCCCACTGCTGGGGCACGAGCATTCCCTATGGATGGATAGGAAGAACGGGCCTTAAACCACCACGCGGGCCCAGTGCGGATTGGTCATTGTTAACGTGATTGTTAACGACAGCCGGGACCAACGGCTTTACGTGACTTCCGAAGCACGGAGGAGCTCGAGATGATAAATTTTTGGTCACCCATCCGATGACCGGCCTTTGCGAAAGTTGCTTAACCTCAGCACTCGCAGACCAGGCGCGTTAACCACTGCGCCATCGAGCTCCTCCTTATTATGTTTATTTAAGAGTAATGAATTGATGCATGAACCTATAAGGATGTCTTTATATTGTTGTACATTAAGTACACTATGTTATTATATTTATTACTAAAGCTGATGTATTTTTATAAATTGACAATCGAAAAGCAAATCACTATAGTACACGTCAGCGATTCGTGTGAAAGTAATCAATGCAAAACAACTATCTACAATATCCCTTATTTGGCAGAGCGACGTAGTGACTGCGCCAACAACGGGACCGTCAAATTGAATTCTACGGCTACAGATTGTGTTATTACATTTTGGGAGAACTGTTTTTTTTCTTTTGGATGGTAGGTAACTTGTAACTCTTTATTGCTTACAAACTTTGGTATTCATATAATTTGCCGAATGAAGGTGAATGTCTTGTTTTTTAAATTCTAATTATGGTCTATAACTCAATCTATATAAGGTCACATTTTATCAACTGCAACATATACCAACTATTTTTATGAAAAACCTCAAATTTTTATGCGCTGGTTTTCAAGAAAAACGCCAAAAGACATTTCGATTAAAAAGAAAATTAAAGCACTTTCGATAGTTTCAATTCAAATGAGCCGAAATAGAGAGGCCGCAATGCCTTTATCGCTTACACGTGCCCCTAGTTTCATTCAAAAGAGCCGACAGAGAGGCCGCTCTTAAAAATATTACAATTTTTGTGTCAGGAAAAGTAAAAAAGAAACTAGCTTGAATTTTTTTTAATGCTAGGGCATAAGATGTTTTGTCAAAATATTTGCAATTGATAAAAAGTGACCTTATATACCTCATGAAAAAATGTGTTGGATATACTACCAGCAACTTATCACGGAATGGTTAACCAGCTAATAAACTATGTCACGTGGTTTCACCAAACCCTATCTGAAAGGCGTAAGTATTTAGAATGTTAGTAAAATTGAAGTTCTTCTCTATCTCTTTCAGCATTTGTGATATGAAAGGCTAGCTTCTACTATTTTCATATAAATCTGACACCATAACAAAAATATAGCTGATTTTTGTTCCTGCAGTGGTAAATAGCTGAGTTACTGCTCAATGGTTGAGAATTCCGGGTATAATGCGCTTTCATATTTGACCTCACTGTCACTTAGCATCACATTAGACGATCTTTGTTTTGGAAAGAAAACATACTTAACAATAATACATGCATAAATACATGCTTAATACATACATAATGCATTCAAATAGTATCTTCAATAATAATAAGGACAATAACCTACCAAAAGTAAATTATCCACACGACCGCTTTACATTTCGAATTGTTATTCATAAAAGTTTTCCTATTAATTTCGAATACTATCACATGTGATATATCTGCTATCAATGTAAATTATTATATTAAAGCTAGTACGCCCGAACCGCACAGCTTATAAACAATATTGGGGCCGTCCAATGGCTATTAAACGGTATTAAGTTTCATATTGATCCTCTGTTTAACACATAGCTAGTGCGTAACTTAATTGTGTAGTTAACTTTGTATATATTTGTACACGGATAATGCTTGAATTGGTGTTTCAATTGCTATTTCGTTCATCATCATCATCATCATCATCAGCTCATTTTCGTCCCCACTGCTGGGGCACGAGCCTTCCCTATGGATGGAATTTAGAATTTAGAATACTTTTATTTGCTTAACACCATGTACATAGATTGTGGATATATCAATAATAATAAAGGAATAAATCAATTAAATGGAATCAATAGTATTATACCTTATAAATGTAGGCATGCAAATATTTTATAAAATTAGTATTAACAATAACAAATCATTAGCACAATAAATTAGGAACATTAATCATATTATTTTTAAAATTATGGTACAGTCAATATGTCAATTTCGATCAATTAATTACTTATTTATGTCATTAAAATGTGTACGTAATAACAGTTCTTAATAATTATGATATACATGGAGCTACTATATTAAAATTTATAACAATATCATTCTATACAAATATTCAATTTAACAATGTCAAGATTCTTTAAAGTCTAAGTATTCTTTAACTGAATAAAAATTTCTTTCATTAAGCCAACGTAATAAATTGTTTTTAAATTTATTATTAGCTGTTGGAAGATCTCTTAGCCTTGATGGCAATTTATTAAATAGTGTGATTGCCATATAATATGCATTTCTCATAAACAATGTCAGATTACATTTTGGTATTGCTAATTTGTTTTTCCTCGAATCTCGAACATTTGATTTTACTTGCTTGTTTTTATCGAAGTAATCCTGAGATTATTTTTTACAAATAAGCACATTTCAGCTATGTACAAACAGGGTAGATTTAGTATTTTATGTTGCTGAAATAGTGGTTTACATGAATCTCTTCGATTAATATTACATACAGCCCTGATGCAGCATTTTTGAGCTTTAAACACCCTATCAAAATCTACACTATTACCCCATATTATTATACAGTAACGTAACAGAGACGCAACATAACCATAGTAAGCTTGTAAAGCTACTTGAAGAGATGAAACCTTCCTGATTCTGCGCAGAGCAAACACAAATTTGTTTACTTTTTTACATAAAGTGTCAATGTGTTTTTTCCAGCTGCAATGTTCGTCTAATGTAATACCTAAAAACACTGTGGATTCTATTAAATCTAAGCTGTTGTTATTATGTGTAATATTTATGTCAAGTTTGTTTGACTTGTATGTGCGAAAATGTATTGCCTTAGTTTTATCCAAATTTATTGTTAAATTATTTTTAGTCATCCAATTAATTACGTCAGTTAAAGTATTATTTATGTCAGATTTAAGTTGGTCAATATTTTTATTTTGAAAGAGTAATGTACAATCGTCAGCAAAAAGAAAGCATTCATTATTGGTTGTGTCAGGTAAATCATTTATGTATAGAATAAATAGCAGAGGGCCTAAAATACTACCTTGCGGGACTCCTCGTTCGGTATGCCTATATTTTGAACGGGTCGTTACTTTATTTTTCTTTTCTACCCTACTGATTTCAGCGCATTGCTGCTTATTGGATAAGTAACTTTCTAACCATTTGTTTGCTGCCCCTCTCAAACCATAGTCAGAAAGTTTGTTTAGCAGTGCGTTATCATGAACGCAATCGAACGCTTTCGACATATCTAAAAATGTGGCTATAGTAGGCAGTTTATTATTAAGCCCCTCAGTCACCTTTTTAATAAAAGCGAAACTAGCCAAACAGGTCGATTTACCCTCTTGAAAGCACTAATTTTTTTAGCCATAAGTTTTTCAAATATTTTTGCTAACACCGGTATTATATATGTATGGATAGGGAGAACGGGCCAAAAACCACCACGCGGGCCCAGTGCGGGTTGGTGGTTGTTAACGACTGCTAATGCAGCCGGGACCCACGGCTTTACGTGCCTTCCGAAACACGGAGGAGCTCGAGATGATAAATTTTTGGTCACCCATCCAATGACCGGCCTTTGCGAAAGTTGCTTAACCTCAGCACTCGCAGACCGGGCGCGTTAACCACTGCGCCATTTGTTTGCGACAATAATTTCGTTATATTAGGTATATATTACCATAATTAAAAGACATGTTTGGAACAGGTGTTTGTTGAAATCTAGATAGTAATAGCGATTAGTTTTTTGAAATCACGAAACGAAAACGTTTGCCGTTTGTAAATAACGTTATTACAACTATCAATTTTTGGCATCTATCTATTTCCACAACGTCGTCGAACCGTATGGATATTAACATTTTATGTTGTTAGCTACTGTTAACAATTCAGTTAACTTTCCTTCGTACTTTACCAGGCTTAGGACTGCTATATTGCCAGTGAAATATGAATAATCACACTTATGCAAACGTCATATAGTTTTATTCATTAAAAACTATCTAAACTATTCAAACTATCTATCGTTTTGTCGTTTACTTAAAGTGTATATTCGCTCGGCTATAGAAGTTTAGAGCGTTGTGGAAAATAGATAGTTTTATTGTCGTTGGATAACAAGTGATCGTTGTTCAGCCAAATAGATAGTTGTATAACTACCTAAGTTGAATAATGCCCATCGCTAGATAGTAATGATAAAGCACGAATTGGACATAGCCTTGTTAGCATAATTAGTAGCGGGCTTGACCCTAACCAATCGCCACAACATGTAACAGAAAGGTGTGGTCAAAATTAAAAGATCCAAAGTGTATCCATTCTAGATCTTGTACGCAGAATTACTAAGACATAATTATTAACTTTAATTTGTTATGCAATTTTTAATAAAATATTTCAATTGTGACGTCACATCAAAATAAACAAGTCACAGCCCTAGTGGTTAAGTAACCTCTGTGTACTTACATTTATGATCACTACTGCTTGCTTATGCGCGCCTGACGCGCTTGACTTCACTAATTTATGTATTTAATTTATAATTACATGACAAACTAAAGTTGTCATGTCTCAGTAACATCATATACAAGTTCTAGATTGGATACACTTTGGATCTTTTCATTTTGACCACACCTTTCTGTTACACGTTGTATAGGAGTGCGCTTCTAGGATGCCAGGAGGACATAATCATCTGATACCAGTGACCTACACTATAACAAACTTTGACATTTCAAGTAATGTGATATGCAATCTCAAAAGACTCCATCCATTAAGAGAAACATTCAAAGCGAATAACTATCGAGGCGCTACGAAAGTTTATAAAAATATTATTCAAGCTAAACAGCATCATCTGTTTCGCAGAGATGGGAGATAACTTTACTGCCTTTTATCAGATACAAACTATTTCCGCGCACCTTGAAATACGTTCCTACGTTTCGCGTTGCACACAAAACTGGAAACTCGACTCATTTATCACAAAACTTTCATAAAATGTATGATAATAAGTTCGTTTGCCGCACTACCTTTATACAGGGTGGAAGAATGAACGCCACCTGTAGGTAGGGGAGGACTACTCCAGCACATTATAAAATGTCTAGAACTGCTTAATAGTGATAAAACACATGCATTATTTGTTATGTCACAAGTAAAACCGGCACAGGGTTACGTAGCTGCATAGCAACCTCGTTCAATCAAATCTCGTTATCGCTTAAAAATAAAATGCACATATTCAGTTTGATTATTGACACAAACAACTTACCTATTGGGTCTAAAGAATTAACTTTTAAGTTAGAGCCACATTAAAGAGAAAATCCGCTGCGACAGATGAGCGAAGGAACGTCAATACATTTCATTGCATACAACGTGTAATAGAAAGGTGTGGTAAAAATTAAATATCCAATGTGTATTTGATCTAGATCTTGTATGTGTTGTTTCTAAGACACAATCACTACCTTTAATTTGTCATGCAATTGTAAATTAAATTTCATATTAGTGAAATAATGCGCGTCAGGCGCGCATAGGCCAGCAGCAGTGATCATAAATGTAAGTACACAGAGGTTACTAAACCACTAGGGCTGTAACTTGTTTTTTTTCACAATAGAAATATTTAATTAAAACTTGCATAACAAATAATAGTTATGCCTTAGTAACCCTGCATACAAGATCTAGATCGGATACACTTTGGATCTTTTAATTTTTACCACACCTTTTTTTTACACGTTGTATAATTTGATGTCATCGGACACACTTACGCGGAAGATACGTTGTACGTTAGCGGACCGTTCGACTTAACGGATTTACCGCGATGGAAGTTCAGCGACGGAATTTACGCTTGATGTGGTCCTGGCCTTACTGTCACTTAAAATTTATCGAAGCCTTTTTTTTCTTTTAAATGGATGGCTTCGTGCGATTACCACATTTAACCAGTGTCAAAGTAATTTTTCTTACAAGTTACATATATATGTATAAATAAACAATTTCCTTCCTGTATGATGATGATGAATGATAGAAGAAATGAAAAGTGAGAAATGATATACCCCCAACCCCTATCGCAGTAAAGATGTGGGGCTCAACTAAGACCTTACGCGGAATTCTTAAGAGAATTTGAAAAGTGTCGTTGCACTGTTTTGTTTCATTTGCCAACACTCATGCACGCTCATGAACACTTAACGGTTAATAAGCCACCATAATTTCACATTAATATTCGACATAACACAAATTTTTGAAAATAAAACAAAACCGTAGATGAGACTTTTTATTTTCCCCCCAAAAAGTCCCGAAGCCTTCTTATTGTAATACTCGTATTTGGAATTTCCAAAATGTAAGTATTTACCCTCTACAAGGCGTTGGTTTCTTGGCTAAACATCCTTTCACAAACTACAATTTTCTTCAAGCAACTCAATATTTTGTCGAAATTGCTACATCGGAATGAGACCTTTGAATTGCCAACACGATCCTGTTTACTTTAACCACTGTTTCTACGATTTCAATCACTCCAATCAGAGCTGGAACAATGGAGCATTCTTCTTGAGAGCAGCATCGTGTAATTGGACTGTTTGGAGTGACCAACAATGGTCGATTTACTTAATCCTTTGGTGCACTCTGAGGATGCGAATGAATACGTTTTGTTACAGACTTATCTTTGTAAAATTGATAGTTACTTGGTTTTTTTAAGTAGGTTGTTCAGTACCACATTCTATCTGGATTTGGAATCAGAACATTCTGATAGGTGTAATTTCGTAAATTATAAAAAAATACCTGTTTATTTCATTAACTCAATAGAAGAATAAAACCAATTTGATCCTGATAAAAGAAATCCTAAAATATAACGTATTTTGAAGGAGTCATTTATTTTTAAAATAATTATGGTAGTCTATTTTATTAAATAAACCAACATATTTTTTACGGTTATCACAACGTTTGCCAAATGCAATTTGATGATCTGGAGGTCCTGTGTGCTATTTCCTTATTTTTTATTATTGGTCGGGAAAAGTGTGTTTCAGATTTTTCGATGCATAGCCCGGGTTTGAGAGATCACCAACCCGCATTTGGCAATCGTCGTGATTACGCCATTACCCATCAATTGTAGTGATGACTTGATTTGAATGATGTAGGCCTTTGCCCACTTACTTACTTCTTTTTTAAATTGCTAAACTTATTTATTTCATACGTAGGCGTATATCTTGTAAATACTCATAGCTCTTGGTTTGCGCATTTGAGAGTTCTTGGTGGGAATGGTTTCAGTGTTGTTTAATGACAGTGAGAATGGGCCATTACTGTAGCCACAACAACTGCTGTTTTAAAAGTCATTGAAGCAATTGAATACTTCTTGGAAAGGGTAGCTGTAAACGAGCGATCTTACAGTTTGTTGTTTAACACCCATTATTTATACGCATCAATTGTAGCGATGACTTGATTTCAATGATGGAGGCCCAGCAGTGGGACAGTGTATAGGCTATTTACTTCACTCTTTACTTTTTTTTAGTTTAGTTGTTAATATTTCTTTTGTTATATACTGAATTACGTAGTAGTTAATATTTATTTATTTACATTACTTATCAAAACGAACACACAATGTTTTCAAATAATGTACAAGCTGATATTTAAATAAATCAGTATCTACTATGCTACATTGGTTTTTTTTAGTACATTTAGCTTGTTATAAGTCGTTATTGCATGCTTCAAACTTTTAATGATCAGAATATTACAGTCCTTCTACCTACGTAAAACTAGTCTATTTCAAAAACATATTCGCACACACTGAGTTAACAACAATAATTTAAATGTATATTTTTTTACTAAAAATAATATTATAAGTAACCATCATTATATTTTTTTACTAAAAATAATATTATAAGTAACCATCATTATAATCTTAAATTCTCACATTAAAACCTCTGTTCAGTCAGTAAGGTTTTTAAATGAAATGAGAAAGGCGTGCGAACAATAATTAGTGTCGTTTTGCATAGTGCTCCGGCATTCATGAAACTAGCGTTTGAATGTAAACTGCCTAGCCGATAGGTTCTCGAATCTCAATGGTCCATAAACAACGCAACCGCGAATACAAATCGCACATTAGTAGAGCATTATGTTGGTAACATTATCAGGGTGTAGCGCAGCGCTGTTGAGGGCTCATTTCCAATATATTATCGGACAAACACGTTTAGACAAAGCGTTTCATAAACGAAACATTTTATAATTAACTCTTTAAGATTACATTCAGAAGAGAAGTTAAAACCCAATCTAAGCAGTAACATTTTGAGAGAAACTCTAACTTGTAATACGCCGTTAGTTATTAAACAATAGAGGGTTAAGGCGTATAGCTAGCATTTGAAAATTTGTCAGGGAAACCCATGTCTCGGCTTTGTTGGAAGAGCTATCGCTCGTATTGCGAAACATAGCTTTGACTACCACCTAAGGCAACTAGTCGTCTATTTTCAAGTGTATTATGTGTGTGTGTATGAGTTTAACTCAATGAATTCAAAATAACAGTTGAAAAAAAAATTTGCAACAAAATTTGCGTAAAATTATATGTAAATCTTTTTTTAGTAGAGTTGGCTACGTCCTTAGAGTATCATCCGGCATTTTGTCGTCCAGCACATATTGTGTTTATGTTCACTCGATTACAACGAACACCGGTTGTCACGGGCGATTATTGCTAACGGATCACATGTGACGTTTGTGTGCGCGGGCCACGGTGCGCTGCACAATGCGTGCGCTGACCAAACACGCCGCGGTGTCAAACATTTGTGATTGCTTACGTGCTTCGAAAGCCTTAGTTAATTATGGTTGTGTGCACATTTGTCATTCAATAATGAGAAATTGAAAATATAGTCGGAATACGTATCTTCATAGAACAATAAATAACTGCCTTTGTGGTATGTTGATAACATTGTAATGGTTAAAGACATTTATTTACAAAAATAAAATACGACACTCACTTACAAATTACAGTTAAAAAATTAATAATAAAAATAAAACGAAATTTGGAACCTCCCAAAAACTGCAAATAAATCAGATATTTAGTTACTTACGTCCTTATTGATCATTCGGTATTTTGTCGTACGGCACATGTGCGTATGTCAACCCGATAACCACGAACACCAGTTGTCACGGGCAATTATTGCTAACGGATCACATGTGACGTTTGTGTGCGCGGGCCACGGTGCGCTACACAATGCCTGCGCTGACCAAACACGCCGGTGTCAAACATTTGTGATTGCTTACGTGCTTCGAAAGCTTTAGTTAAATGTTTGTGTGCACATTTGTCATTCAATAATGAAAGAATGAGAAATACAGTCGGATTACGTATCTTACATTGTAATGGTTAAAGACATTTATTTACAAAAATAGAAAACGACACTCACTTACGAAAAACAGCTAAAAATAATAGTACAAATAAAAAGAAAATTTGGAACCACTGAAAAACTGCAAATAAATCAGATATTTAGTTAATTACGTCTTCAGTGTTATTGATCATACGGCATTTTGTCATCCAGCACATGTACGTGTGTCCACTCGATATCAACGAATACCAGTTGTCACGGGCAATTATTGCTAACGGATCACATGTGACGTTTGTGTGCACGGGCCACGGTGCGCTACACAATGCGTGCGCTGACTAAACATGCCAGTGTCAAATATTTGTGATTGCTAACGTGCTTTGAAAGCTTATTCAGTTTGTGTGAACATTTCTCATTTATAATATCAGATTAGATGTCTTAATTGAAAAATATAAAAACCGCTTCTGTTTTGCCAATAAAAGATCTTTGATGGTCTAAACAATTAGACCATCAAAGATCTCGTGTTTGAATCCTTGTGGGGATACACGTTGATAGCGCTGTTATGGTTAAAGCCATTTGGCATAGACTTATAAGTTTAAAGGAAGCCTAGCTACGGTCTACGGTCGGTACAGCTTTAGAAAAATAAATCTTTTTTTTTTTCATTTATTTATCAAAGCAGAAATACAACGTCCACAATAAATTGTACACATACAAGTAAAACAAAACTTGGGACGGTTAGACATGTATAAGCATCAAGTATTTAGAGACATTTAATTTAATTTAATTTTTACATAATAATTTAAAAGTAAAGTAAAGTAACAGCCTATAACTGTCCAACTGCTGGGCCTCCATTTATTTATTAATATTAATTATTTATTGAGAGACACCAGTATCTGCTAACACTATTAAATAATATAGGTAGCATATACAAATATTAACAATAACTAAGTCTATAAAATATGATAATAATATGTAAAAATGAAGAAATATATAGTATGATGTTGTTATGTGGTTTCACATTATTAGTTTTATTTTTTATTACATAGGTAAGTATTTAAATTAAATTGGTACTTTTGCGGCGTCTTTAATGTTTGTTAGATACCAACGACCAAATCACTGGACGCCATATAAGCCACTCAATGAGACGTTATGGGCTCTATAAAGTGATTTAGTGTCCTTTACACGAGACAAAAACACAAGTTTTCTCTTCGAAAACGCTTAATCATTTTTTATGTAGCTTGTAAGCCTCTTTCATTGGCGGTTTCGATTTATTGACTTATTCATATTTCCCACTTTAGTATCCCATATATTTCGTGGTGAACAGTTAATTATCACTTTTAAGCACTGTGCGGTTGTAAATTTCCGATATACGATTACCGAAAATGCCAAGCTCGTTGCACATTATTTTAATCTTCTACGCGAAAAGCAGGCGCCGGCCCCACATCATATTACGTCTGGAGATAAAACAGATGGCAGGATTTCATTACAATATCTCAACGGAGCGGAAGGCGAATCGCAGCCACAAAATAAGGAGACTGCAGAAGATAAGCTTTATACAAACGCGCTTTATACAAAATCTTTCACAGATACGGAATCTCGCAACAGCTGCGCTTGTACTGGTTTGATGATGATGGTATGAAATTCTGTGTCCGTGAGAAGGGTCTATGTGTAAAGAAAGAAAGAAAGAAAAAACATTTATTGACTCTCACATAACATGATTAAAAATAGAGTAAATAAAAAAAAAGACATGAACAACAAAAACAGAAAATAAATCTTTATTAATATTATTAAGAGGAAACCTTTGTATTTTGTATGTATGTATGTATGTATGTATGTATGTATGTATGTATGTATGTATGTATGTATGTATGTATGTATGTATGTATGTATGTATGTATGTATGTATGTATGTATGTATGTATGTTTGTTTGTTTGCAACGAATAAACTCAAAAACTACTGAACCCCGATTTAAAAATATTTCACCGTTAGAATGCTATATTAGCGTTGAGTAATCAGGACCCTACCTATGCCTCTACGGTGTGAGAAAGTCACATCGCAACGGCGCTGGTATTCTGGCAGGACCAGTGCGAGGCAGGGCCTATGTGTGCGTTACTCGAGCGCGGAATGTATTTAGCTCACCTTCTGCAGTTCCCTTATTTTGTGTCGCAGCCGAGTTGTAACGTACCAAGATTATGCATGACGTATGGAGTCGCTTTTTAGATTTCAAGATGAATTCTCAAATATGGCTGTGATAGATTTTTGTTCATGGTATTTTATATGCACACGTCTTTTGCTCGGTGAGAGAACATTGAAAACACAAATGCTGCAATACGCGTACCTTGATGTTTCCATTTCTTGCATTGCATTGAGTGATATTCGTTGTTGTATTGTATTGTACCAAATTGTCTAATTGTGCGCATTGACATATTATTTTCTAATTTTAAATTGTGTACCGACTGTAATAGTGGTTTAATTGTGTTTATAACATGATTCTTTATTTGTATTAGTAATTTAAGCAATTGACAAGACCGCTACTCGGACCCGCTCGCTGTGCACGAAATGGAAACCTGGCCAGACCTCAACCAGGCAAAGAACATTCCCACTTCTACAGCTAACCATATAGCTACCACGAGTCCAACCGATGTCAGGGACCTGCCGAAGACGCCCGCGAAGGCATAACTCAGGATCCAGAACTCCCGTGGTACCCTTGAAAAGACCCGTAGTTCCAACTGCCATACCCTACCTATGAGGGTCAGTAGATAGGGGTTTATCGTTCTACAGTGTCGTTCGCATTTTCAGAGCTATGGCTTCGAAGGCAGTGAACTGATTAGGCCTACTGGGAATACCACAAAAAAAAACGCGCTTCATGGTGGTGTGGAAATGAGTTATTTGGCCAAAACGCGTGTTGCAGTGGACTTTGTGGCGCTCGTACGCTAAAACTATTGATTCTACAAAAAAAAAGGTTAGTACATAAATTGTAGGAAATTTTATCGTAAAATGAGTTGAAAAGAAGTTATTGCCAAAAAACTATTTATGGGTGCCATTTTTCCAATAAGGCGGCGCGAGCGGCAAAGATGCGAGGTGGCAAAGTAAAAATTCGAAAAGAGCACGTCAAAATCTATAAAATCACCAATTTTCAAAACTTCCGGAAAACTTTCCAGGTAGAACTACCAAATGACTGGACTATTTAGTAAAACTCTGTAACCTTGAAAGAAGTCTTCTGCCCATGGACAAGACAGATTTTTGATTGACACAGTTGATCAAAAAAGGCAGAGGTACTGCACCATACAGCTTTAAATGAGTTTTGATTAATTATGTTTGTTTTGTTTGTAATATTTCAATTTTATTGTATTTAAATTTTTACTATAATTTACTTTTACATGCTGCCATAGTTAGCTGAACAGGATGAGCCTAAAATGTTATAACATCTCCGCATGTACCCCGTTCATACGCAAAATATTCTATTCTATTCTATTAATGTAGATAGGACATAATATAATACTTTGATAATAAAATTGTTGTAACTAATAAAATAATTTTAAGTGACTTTGACTTTGAGGTAAGACCGCAGATCAAGAGATTCGTTATTGTATCCCAGTAAGTGGCTGTTGGTAGAGAAAGTGGAACGTATATCATGTTCAGTAGAACATGAAATACGTTTCCAATATGGAATAATGTATTATCACATAAACTAAACATCTGCAGTTCTTGAACGCATCGATGCTTATTCCTCTCCCAGCGACTCAGTGACGCGTACTGGCCGTCTCTAGCCACGGGCTAGTTTCAATACTGAATAACTATCACCATCTAATCAAACTCTGCCGTTATCTACTGTTAACGTTAACCGTCAGTAAAAGATAAGATTGAGACTCTCACTCTGTCAGTTGTTGCTTATATTTCTAGAGGTCGAACCCCACCTGAGGTAAGCATTAAGTAAGTATCTTTTTACGTTTCGATGTAAATATGTACATATAAGAATAATTTATGTAACACTAGCTTTTGCTCGCGGCTTCGCTCTCGCAGGCTACACGACGTCTGATTATTTGTAATGGAACCCAAACTTATTAAAGGTACGTTCATATTAGTCAGTCCGTGGATTAAACTTTAAAACTTTCCACCCTTATTTCACCTCTCTAGGGGAGGTTTTTCGAAAAATGCTAAAACACGTAACTCTTTATTTTTGTTGAAAAATCTATAGGTCGATTAAAATATTCATTTTGATAGTTATTATACTTACTACTTACTATACATCCAGATGTGAATCAGTCAGGACAAGTCATTATAATGTACTATATTGATAATTTATAACATTGAGAAGTAGGTAAGAAGAATTTTTACCTACTGTCATCAGGTGTATCATATGAGACGAAAGACTAGCGCTTCCCCGTTGTAAATCTTTATATATAAAAATCTTCTGTGCGTGTGTATGTTATTGAACTCCTTCTAAACGGCTGGACCAATTTGGATAAAATTTTCTGTGTGTGTCCACTTGGACATCCACTTGGATTCGAGAATGGTTTAGATTTACAATTGAACCCGGTAGGTGGCGCTGCTATAGGTGTCCATCATAGGATACAGGTGTTCTTAAGCGGACGAATGATTTGTTTGTTTTGTTGTCATGGAAACTGTCAAAGTGGTACGAAGTCCGCCGGCCAGCTAGTAAAACATAAAATTTAAAACCTCTCTTAAAAACAACGCCTCGGTGGCAGAGTGGCAAAGCGCTCGGCCCAATATCCGTCGGCCCCGGGTTCAATTCAAAGGTCATCAATTGTAGCGATAACTTGATTTCAATAATATAGGCCTTTGCCCAGCAGTAAGACGGTTATAGGCTATGTATTTACTTTTACTTTAAAAACATAACGTATTCCAACTTCAATTAAATCTTCATAATGTTTTGTTATTGCAAACAAAGTAAACGCAGTTCTCTCCTAATCAAAGAATAGATTCCAAGAACCGACAATAATATATTACCTACATTCCAGATACATGTTATTATGACGTAAAGCTGGTGCCTCACGAGGGTTTCATGTCCATTACTTTAGTACATTTTACGAACTGACAATGATAAATTAATTACAAAAGAATTTCCCTAAGGCGATAATTACTTCTTAACTGTAATTACAAGGCAGATCTTTTAGGTCGTCACGCTCTTCACTTTGCGTTTATATCTTGAGCTCGCATTTCTTAATTAATTA
Source organism: Eudonia mercurella (assembly GCA_963082485.1). Lineage (NCBI taxonomy): Eukaryota > Metazoa > Arthropoda > Insecta > Lepidoptera > Crambidae > Eudonia > Eudonia mercurella. Next base: position 9,621,627 of record OY720031.1, read on the forward strand.
GTATTCAGTTTGCTGCACGAAAATTTACCTTTCAAGAACAAACAAAGCCGCCGGTCTGTCTTTATTATTAAGTTTCAATTAAAGCCATTATCTAACTATAAAATTAACAAAACTGGTCCTCCAATTTTCTTTTGCTTTGGCATAGAGTTTCGGATTACGCGAAATCAGACAGATATCAGAAAATTTGACATCGTTATAATTTGTTTCGAACGGATTGTTTGATAATAATAATTAAAGTTGTGCCTAGATTTATTCAAAATTTCGAAACTCAGAATGATTTACTCTTGTGTGTGTCTTGTAATGTCTTGAATACTCAGAATACAGAATTTGAATATCACTTCGCCATTCGGTTCGTAAGTCTGCAGAGCGGGAGAATTTTGGAGGAGTTTTTAATAATAATAATTGTAATAAAAAAGGTTAACACCGAAAATGCTTTATAACTTTTATTATACTTGCTGGATTCAAACATGCATCTATTGACATTTTAGGTCAGGTAAATGCGATCACGTCGCTTTACGGTAAGGTACCTCGTCTGAAATGATACGTGATAGGTACGAGAAAGATTTTAACATTTTTATGGGCCGTTAAGTGTAAAAATTTGCTAGCAATACTTCTTTACCATTATTCTGCCTACATCATATCTTGTCACCTCTCTGGTATACTCTTTAATTAATAATACACCAGTATTTTAAACCCAAGATATAAGAAAAATTTATTGACTTCTTCAACTTTTATTCACCATCAACTTTATTACAGTCTCAGTTATAGATATTAGGGATACATTAGATAGATATTAGATAGCAAGTTTCTCAGTAGTTGAGGCTTCCGGGGGCCTTGCGATTCTGTCTTCAACTTTATCGTTAATTATCATCAAAGATGAAGGACAAACGTTTTCCTGTTGTTTACTAATAAAATCTAATTTGCATGTAATTCTTGCATACGCTTCTGATTTCAGATGATATTAGTGTTTGGGACAAAACAGTTTAACCAATATTATTATAACAATATTAAATGGAAGCATTTAAAAGTACATCTACAAGATTTAACAAAAACAGTTTTCATTTAGCAGGTAACTGACTAACGAGTGAATAATTTGCCAACATGTTTAATTTAAAGTTATTATCACCTACGCTAAAGTAGCGGACAAGAAGTTTTTGCGGGGCCCGAGCCATATTTGCATATTAGCGTTTCCGACGACCGCGACTCACGTAATTTTTTTGTTGCACACACCGACCGTATATTTGTTTTCACACTCTCTCCCATGATATTTAACAAAGTTAAAAAAGGACAGAGCATTTTTGTAAATGTAACTTTTGGAAAATTGATATCCTCATCCGTGGAAAGAGAATTTTTGGCGGTTTTTGGCTGTAGAGTTTCTCAAGTGGTCGTTTTTGAAGTCGGAAATGAAAGTCAAGCATTACCTCTAGTAGCAGTGACTTGCATTGTTGTTTTTGTTTATGGTTAAGGAATTGTTAGGGTTACTGTGCATTAGGCAGCATAGATGTCGTGGAGACGCTCGATTTGAATACAAGAAACGTAGTTCAATCTCATAGCATCTCGTTAGGATACTGACGTGAACCCACTGCAGTCACAAGCACATTAGCTGATTTCGAAAGGCTAATTACTTTTATTTGTTGAAAAAATTTCCACGAGCAGGATTTGAACCAGCACCCTTCTGACATTCCGGGTCAGGTGCTCTTCCAATTGAGCTATCGTGGTTCTAACGAGCCCGCCGAAATTATTCAACACTATTTACTTTTTACTTTATAAGCTAAAGACAGCCATTCAATGTCAACAACTACCGTCATTAACATCCGATCATAATATTTTTACAAATACTAAAGATCAGTTAAGAAGTAGGCAAGCTATTATAAAATGTTTAAATAATTTTTAACGCAAATTTTGTTGCGAACAAATTACAAAAACACAAATGTTGAAAAAATTTCCACGAGCAGGATTTGAACCTGCACCCTTCTGACATTCCGGGTCAGGTGCTCTTCCTTGACTTGTTTTTGTAATTTGTTCGCAACAAAATTTGCGTTAAAAATTATTTAAACATTTTACTTTTATTTGATAAAAAAAAACTTGTGTTACTTAGATCATCAAAATAAAAACTTCATTAAAAACTTAAAGCTTATTAAACTTATTCGAATAATTAAATAAAAATTAAATGAAATAGTTATATATTTTCCAATAAAATACATAATATGTAGTGAGACAACCCCAGAGAGTAATGTGAATATTTGTGTTGGGGTGAAACCTTCGAATCGAATCGAATTCCTTGATTAAATTTATATTTTTATTATTATAAAAAAATGCATGCTGCCTATCTATGGAAATTATGAGTGGTGACTTAATTATTTAAATCCGACTTTGGTGTCTAATAATAAATTGCAAAACTCATCATAATGCGTGGGCCTTAAAAAATGAGGCCGAATGACACAGAACGGTCCTTCTCGAACTTTGCTAATATGTGCCCAACCTCTGTCATCTCCTGAAATAATGGTGGTAATATTCGGAAACTTTCCCAAGGTGCGGCTATTCTAACACCGCAAAGAATTTCTCACTCGAATAGCTGTAAGGATTTCCAAGTTCCCACGTCGTATTGCTTCATTGGACGGTACATAAATCTCAATTTGTACTCATCCGAACTGAACTGGCCAACTCATATTTTTGTACACTTCTTAATTTCGAAGCGGGAGGATAATGAGAATTTATATCTATATACTGAGTTTTTCAAGATTAAATTGCTTTATTGAAGATAGTGTGATGGTGAAACGTTTTTATCTTTGTTACTTTTACCGAAAATAGTTATCTTTTGTATTCGAACGAAGTGTTAAGTTCTCTTTTATGTCGTTTTAGTAATTTGAAAAGAATTCTCAGAAGATTAATTATTTGTTTATATTTATCTTCTAAAGCCATCTGGAAATTGTATGTCACAGCCAAACGAAGTTCAAATACAAACACGTTAACCCAGCTTTAAGTAAGTATATTATGTAGACCAAAATAATATGGTTTTTACAAATGATACGTTTGAATATAATATTTCCATCGCTAACGGTATGTATGAATGGAAACAAAAGAAAGTTACGATTTAATTTTTGCGTATGACATTTTTCATACACTACGGAATTAGTGGAATATATTTCATCTGATAGTAGAGATAATAAAGCTGAAGAAGGAAGTACACTTTACCTGGTTTCTTACCCTCAACCAACTGAACAGAGCTATACTGTTGATATTCTGTTCTTGCAACAGAATTAGATAAGATAGTGGCAGCTAGTTAGGCAGCCTTAGGACAAGTCCTACTATCAACAAAACATATCAAAGCCGGGAGGGACCTCAGGATCTAGGACCATTCCGCGGACAACTCATTTTTCAAAATGCTGACACTACAATTACTAATAAAAATTACTTAATAAAAACAGAACATTATTACACTTGTTTCAAAATGTTTAAAATGAAAAAAAAAACAAATTCCACAGTAGGTATTTCGCAAACAATAACATACAAAAACAAATTAATCCTCCATTTAGCAACAAAATCGAAAACTAAGTGGAATGATAAATGACTGCAGGCACAATAGTGCATTGTTGAATAAATACGGACACAATTGGTCCGTCAAAAAAAATCGGCATAGCACAATATAGGCGAGCCGGGCGCGATGTTAATAAGTGCGATCATTTTTTATCAGGCTTCCGAGTGAGGTTCCGCAAAGCCAAAACAATAAATCACCGTTGCGTCCGCGTCGGGTTGTAGCTTACTATTTGAGGCCACCTTCGCCGCTAACTAACCATCGCTCAGTGGCCTTTTTATATTATTATGAAATTTTGACGTAATAATGAGTTTTTATGAAGCGGGTAAAATGTAATTTGCAAAATAATTATGAAAAATTATGGTCAATGGAACGGGACACGGTGCGATTCTAGAAATAAATTTAAACATCAGACAAAATTTATGGTTACTTATGTTAAGGTGTATAATGAGCATTTGATAAAAGACTTGCCATAGGTGTGTCTCGAACCCGCAACTTTACAATCCGGGCTACCCTTCTGCTTATAAATATAAAGTGTTTTAACTATTACACTAATTAAATTTTAAAATAAATATAATCCGTTTCTATCGTCTACCGGCAGCGGTCGATAACACCCACCAATCAGTATTGAATTAAGGCGGGTGGTTTGTCCCTAGCTATGTACTAATATCTATGTGGGAGGGCTTAAGCTCAGTAGTGGGACGATCTTAGGCTGATAATAAGGAGAGACATTTAACTTTAACATTTAATACGAGTAATAACTAGTAGCCGCCCAGAGGTCGAAATTCAACTTTAGTTCATAATATATAAGGTCACTTTTTATCAACTGCAAATATTTTGACAAAACATCTAATTATATCACAGAAATAAGGACCTAGGATTTAAAAATATTCAGGCTAGTTTTTTTTACTTTCCTGACACAAAAATTGTAATATTTTTAAGAGCGGCCTCTCTGACGTCTCTTTTGAACGAAACTAGGGGCACGTGTAAGCGGTGAAGGCATTGCGGCCTCTCTGTTTCGACTCCTTATAATTGAAACTACCGAAAGTGCTTTATTTTTCTTTTTAATCGTAATGTCTTTTGGCGTTTTTCTTGAAAACTAGCGTTAGCGTAGTTTTTTCATAAAAAATAGTTTATATATAATACAATATGTTGTTGAATTTATCCTCAAAATATATTTGCAGTTGAGAAAATGTGACCTTATATACAATATCTATAGATGTAATGTAATAAATAAACTTTGTGTTTCGGGACTCCTTTTCCATATAAACTTTAACTATAACAAATCACACTCTTCTCCATGCGCGCAATGCGCTTAAAAAGGTGCACAAATTTTTCACTTCACGTATATGCAAGTTTTGATTTAATATTTGTATACAACATTTGTCCCTAATAAAATGATAAAAATCTATCCTAAAAAATCCACTGAATGGCGTTTTCATATGTAACAAATGTAACAATATGTAAAAGTTAATTTTGTGCATACTACAAAACAAAACAAAAATGCTGTATCATCGGCAGCCAATAAGCGAGCTACAACGAAAGTGGCTTTTATATCAATAACAATAAAGAGCATTATTAACATAATAATTTCCAAAAATACCACTGCCCCGTTACAGTTTTATTATATTTATGTCATGGCCGACATCCGGGAAGTTAATTAACAATCCCGGCCGACCGACCCGAGCTGTGTGGAGGCGTACGAAAATATAATTCTATTATCAAACTCACTTTTGGACGTACGTCGTTATAATTGGTAACTATTAGTGACGTATCTTATTATTATTTATCGCTGTCAATCCTTCTGTGACTAACTACATGATATTGGCGGAACTGTGTAGATACCGTGTTACCGTTTACCGTGTACGCTTGTTACCGTGCTTGTTCCACGGTGAGGAGCGCTCTCATTATTTTGGACTGCATCGGCTGCTTACCATCAGGCAGGATGTGGTCACTATGACGTGTCAATATAAAAAAAAGATACAATGGACACAAACCATGCCATAAATAAAAGAAAAACAAGAAGTATAATTTTTTTGTAAGACTCATTGCAATTTGTCAGTTACCACAAAAGTAACGGTTCCACTCGCACCTTACTAATAAAATCTTTATAATTGTTAACCATTTTAATTTTTTTTTCATTTAAACTTAACCTGTATGGCCGTAACATGAGAAGCTTAAAAAAGATAAAAAACATAATAGATTATAGATAAAATTATATACTTTTACTTTTGTGTGCTTTTTGGTGTCGGTGACCGAGATGCTGTTTGGATCGCCAAACTATCGAAAGTTAAGTAAGTATGACTATCTAGATACCCGCTGCGGTGCCCGCCCACGACGACTTTTTGTAAGACTGGCAATCGGACCGATTTTGTCCGCCGAGTTTTATCATCTGTTTTGTGATCGACTTCTTGTAGGACGTGTTCGATGCAACATGGAATTCTACATACATTTCATTTTCACCGACTAAGAAATCGCTTTCACCGATTATCAGACGTGGGCGGGCGGGCCCGCGAAAGATGATATAATTTTGAACGAATTTACATCGTCAATTGTTTCTATGACGCCAAATTGTTTCTGTGTCGCCAAAACCATCTATCCTACTAATATTATAAACGCGAAAGCTTGGAAGTATGGATGGATGTTTGTTACTCTTTCACGTAAAAACTACTGAATGGATTTGGATGAAATTCGGCATACAGATAGTTTATAACCTGGATTAACACATAGAATAGTTTTTATCTCGATATTCCCACGGGAATGAATGGAAACTGTCAAAGTGGAGGTTTGTTACTCTTTCACGTAAAAACTACTGAATGGATTTGGATGAAATTAGACATACAGATAGTTTATAACATTGATTAACACATAGGATAGTTTTTATCCCGATATTCCTACGGGAATGAATGGAAACTGTCAAAGCGGTACAAAGTCCGCCGGGTCCACTAGTCTTTCTATAATAGATGCATGTTTAAAGATGTCACCTAGGTATATACTTTGGAACGAATTCTCACCGTCAATTGTTTCTGTAACGTGAAGACTGAGTGTAGGTACGCGTCGAATCAGTTCCTCGGATAGTTGGCCGGAGACGAACAAGTCCAATATATTTTCCGACACTTGAGCTCGCAGGTGATTGTGGCAGCAAGTTTGCGGACGTGCCTGCAATACTGACGAGCCGCGTCTCCGTATGTGCTGTACCTATGTGGTAATAAAAAAATAATTAAGTATTTCAACAGCATTCTTTTGTTTTGCGAAATGAAGAAGAATACAAAAAAAAAAATATTTATTTTAACGCAGACTCTTGACTCTTGACAATAGAAAATAGAAGGAGTTATGTTCAAGTGTCTCACGGCTGATGTCAGGTTTATGAAAGCTGACGTTGGTTTTTAACTGGCACTTTGATGTTCTTGACAGGTAGATGCCCTATGATTAAATTAATAATATAAGCTAAATTTAAGTAAATAATAAATAAATGAATTTAATGATGAATGAAATCATGTTGGGGTAATGGTAGTTCCATGCTTCAGATGGAATGTTAAAACGCGGCTGGTCCTTTGTAGAGGACCCTTTGATATTAAAATTAAAGAATGGTGATGAATTTAATTGAAAATTGAATGAGGTTCAACATTGGAACGTGTATAGGTTGATTCATATGGGCAACAAATAAGTTCCTGAGATAAGATAAATTCTTATTGCCATAAAATTGTGTAGTAAATGTAGTAAATTGTAATTGTTGTGTAATACTCGTACAAAGCTTGTATTGAACGTATTTATATCATATTTAAAAAAAAATATTTGTTTTGTTTTCCGTGAAATAATACATACTGGCTAATAAAGCATAGTAAGCATTATTACAGATATTTTGCCTGCCACTGTTTTAATCGTAAGGGAGTCATGATCTCAATGATGGTAGCCATTTCTATAGTCTATCTAATAGTCGGGCTGTATATAGGCTAAAGGCATATAGCTGTAAAGGTAGCAAATTCCCAAGGGAACCCAAAAACAAACTAATTGTATAAAATTTCGATTACGCACCTTCGGATTTTCATTCTGCTATTTAGAAGATAATCGTAATCGACTCTTCGACTGGGGAGTCGCTCGCCACCGAAAATCAAGGTATTTTCCTACACTTTTCCCTGGTAATTGTGGAGCAACGCCTACGGACGTGCGCCTCATATTGACGAGAGTTGAGCACATCGGTACCGTCCACCGTTACATTATTAACGGAATATTTTGACGTAATAGGCTTAAAGTGCTTTGTGTCACGATTGCAATTTGTAATTTATTTACTATATTATTTTTTACTATATAAATTTATTTACATTTGTCCAATTTTTGTAACTTTTGTTTCATAAAGTTTACGTGAACCTAATTATAAATAAAAGCCACACACAGGTTATCGTTGTAAAATAAAAAATACCTTTTTGTAAAATAAGTCGTAAAATAGTTTTAATTTTAGTTTTATAATTATTTGCTACTAACTTGGGTCTCGAAACTACAACCTTTCACAGGTTACTCTTGTAATTGAGCAACCGAGATTTCCCCGCAATAACACGTTGCTTACGCTATTATTTCTTTCAATGTTCAGGCAATATCCACTAGATGACACCAAGACAGCGGCCGTAGTAACAGGCGTAGTAGAAGCTGTAGCAAAAATCGTAGCTAAAGTCGTAGCAGCAGCCGTAGCAGCAGTAGTATATATATATAGTATATCCATATAACGCGAAGAAACATAATTGCTACAATAAATAATAGTATTGGCAACTATTGTCAATTAATTAACTATTGTCTTAGTGTTTAAACCATTTAGCATCTAATGATTTTTACTCTTAATTGGATTGGTTTTGGATGTATTTTTAATATGATTGAATCAAAACATGAAATATACATAATTTAAGGAGCTTACTTATGTAAGAACGTCAACGCTTTATTAATTAAAAGAGTGGTTTCATTTATTCAGTCACATATTTAAGTAGATTTAGAAATAAAATTCTATAACAGTAACTTTTTCGATTTTCATTTTTTGTAAAAAGAAAGTTATTAAAGTTACATACATGGATTTTCATTATCATCTTTGAAAAACATAGACAATTAAAAAATTTAAACCAACATGATGCAGCTCATCAATTTCAATTAACTTACTTATCCATACTCTATTCGTTTTCATTAATTTGTAAACAAATATGTGTAGGTAATTTACTGTGCAATCTGTGATGTTCGCCGAATCATGCACGACACAATCATTGATTCATTTCAGTGGACATCGCGTACTAACCTAGTTTTTGCCGGCCATTATACTGTCTGTGGAATCTGTTAGTACATTCGAGTACATTCGGCCGTTCATCGAAGTAGTGCGTGAAACATTTATTAGATTCGATACTAGTCCTGTCTGGTCTGTGGACCGTCCTCGGTTAGCTTTTATTTGGTATCACACATACAGGATGGAAAGACTGAAAGTCATCAAGAGGAAAACGAAAAGGAAAATTTAAATATCGAAAAGACTTTAAATTATTTTCTAAGGATTAGGGTTTGGTTTATTAGTACTGCATTGTTAGATTTTTATATTTTTTTCTTCGAAACAGTTAAAAGCTTTATTATGAGTAAATATGTAGTACGTTTCACTGACATTATTTAATTAAGAAATCACATTGTAAGGACTCCTTCTAATAAATATGTAATTTGTAACATTTTTCTAAGTAGTAACAAAGCTGAAGTACATTATTAGGTATATGAATGTAGTTATTGGCTGGTGAAGAAGAAGGTTATCCGAATGTTAATTTTTTTTTAAATTATGCATAAAAAATACATTAAATTAACAAAAATAACATTACACACACTACCATGTATTTGACACACACGTATTGTTTGTCTTAATGCGGCCGACATCTGTCAATGCCAATCCAAACTCACATTCTATCTTTTTAATTTTTCATTGCTTAGGATACAATTCGTGCAGCCTTAATAATATTACGGTTCAATTCCGACAACTGGGTGACCACTAGTTATTATAAAAATACATACTTTTTAGGTTTTTCAAAGAGTATTTAACGAAAATTTATATAAAATCGAATTAATAATATCGCCGGTCATAAAAAAAATAGAAAAGAATATCTACATATTTTCTATATGGCTATCAATGATGTCAAATAGATTTTATCTAAGGATTGAAGTGTAATAATACTACAGTTATTAGTAACATGCTATACGCAGGCTGTTAATAAAGTATTTCAAAGTCACTGCCACTGAAACAATTGAAACTCAAAATTGTTGTAATTGCTAAAATTGAACTGTACCCTTATATCAATTAAGTCTAGTGATCAAAACAGGATATATGTGGGGAACACAGTAATTTATTACAGGTTCAATACGAAAGGTCCGAAGGATTTTATTATTCTGCATACAATTCCATTTTCCTATCACAAATTATTACAGGCAACGGTAAAGGTTTTGCATAACGCGCGAAAATCGTGCTTTCCTTGAATTTATGCTTGCCTTGTTTTTTAGGGAATACTTATTACCTATTATTGATGTACAGTATGGAAAAAAAGTAGTTGATATAGTGGGAATTTTATGTAAATATTTAGGTAGCAAATGTTACATAAAAGACATCGGTATTTTTCTTTTAGCACAGCACTTACTGTGTTCGAGTAAAATATCTCGAACTTTTCCGTGTTTCAGAAGGCAAGTTAAGCTGTTGGTCACGGTTGATTTTGTGGATGGCAATCGTTAAAATCTACCAACTCGTATCCGGTCAGCTGGTGAGTTGTGTTCCTCCCCATAGATAGGTAGAAAAATATATAATTTATTTTAGAAAAAACAGTTACAAATAATCTTAAAAATTGTATGAGCAAAGGTGGTCTAAATATGATGACGGGACCCAACAGTGGGTTGTTTTAGGCTGCCATGATGATAACGCAAATGAAATTCTTATTTCCAAAAAGTTGCTAACCTCAGTCTTCAAACAAACTTTAATAAAATTTCAAAAACCTTCTTTACAAATACATTTCAATGCATCTATAGGTACTTTTGTATTTTATAATGTCTTTACCATAAAATGTACTTTTCCTAATATTTAAAGTAATTTCCCTCAACCGACCGCTTTTTCCTGCCCTGTATATTTCCTGTAGATTTAGGGGTCTCGTGTGTGCTCGTGTGTTAGATCTATTTTACATTCAAACGTAGCAAATAATGTGCTTGAAAAATATAAATATAAGCATGTAGCTGTGGCAATAATAATTATACACTTATTAGGTAAAAAACAAGTGAACGTAAAAATTCCTAATGAAATAAAAATATTTATTCCTATCTCAAAAAGAACCTATTCTTGTGATCGTTGACCCTCAAAGGGTTTAAAATTTCAGGAAACAAATGTCAGTAGATTAAAAACTGTTTTATTTCAGTTTTATTCTTTGTTACAATCTGTTCCAGTTCACACAATTAATAAGACAAGAGAACATCCAGTCATTGTAGTTCCACAAAGGCATACCGTTACAATGGTGAAGTTACATTATGAAACTAAAATGTCTCAGTTCTAAGTGAAAAGTCTTATATAACTGCTCTAGTTTGAGCTTACGAGATCACGTATTTAAACTTACAGATGTTCTTGAACAGGAGGAATAAGAGAGTGAAAAATCTGTAGCTTTTATGTTTCGTATGAGGATTATGACATACCTACGTAGCATTGTTATATGAATAATAATAAGTATATCCGTATTGTTTCTAAGTTTTACGCGAATTCTAATCATTGAAATAGGTTATTTTTTAATTTAGCCACGTTTATTCTTATTAAATCTTTTTGAAAAAAAATATACCTATTGTCGTTTTAATAATATTTAACTAACATAATCTTAGCTTTATTGTTGCTATTAATAATGGATCAACGAGTTTCTACTGAAAATAAATAATTTTAAATAATTATGAACCCTTAATGAAGTCCATAGTTACAGGGAGATTGTGTATGGTGTGTTCCATTTCAAAATATATCAGTGTTTGCAGTTTTTTTTATTCTCTAGACACGTCTAGCTGCTAAATTTCCAACGAAGCTCTGACCTACTTGAGAACGATTTCAATCCCGTTGGTAATTCGTGTCATAGGTTTGTTTATTTATCTGAGCTGGCAAATAAGCGAGCGCCAATCGTTCCACCTTATGGAAAGTATTTACTGCAGCTGAATAACAGTTAGCGTCAATGGCACTGAAGTTTTGTCTACATCTGTGGCTATATCTATAACTAGCTGTGCCCTCCGGTTTTACCCGCGTTAATTAGCGACTGTTCCACTCCTATTAGTCATAGCGTGATGTAATATAGCCTATAGCCTTTCACGATAAATAGAACTTAACACAAAAATAATTTTTCAATTCGAACCAGTAGTTCCAGAGATAAGGGCGTTCAACCAAACAAACAAACTTTTCAGCTTTATAATATTAGTATAGATAATAAAAACAATTGCCACATTATGTTCATAGCATCACTTGAGAACGGCTCGACCGATTTGGCTGATCTATTATTTAATGTGTTTGCAATTGTCAGGACAATCATTGTTGTATCAGAAAAAAGTATTCGACGCATACGAGTGTTCACTGATAATTAACTTTATTTTAGGTAAAATATCCATAGACGTATGTTAGTCAGAATTATGCTTATGCTATGTTAATAATGTAAGTTCAAATCATAGTGTTGTAAGTCAAAATATATCCAGTGCCTTTGGATGGGGCAATCACCTACAGGATGACGTTGCCGCTTTATCGTAAACGCTATAAGATCTACTGGGTCTTACTTTCTTCGAACTGGATATCATTATTGCAAGTCAATGTCGCTTATCGGCAGCCTGTAGATGCTTGTAACACGAGATTTATTAAAAAAAAAAAACGCCACTATGCATCACCCTCTCGTATATTAGGAGAGACAAGGACAGTTGGCATGCGTAACACACTTCTTCGAAGCAGTAACAAAATAAAAATGGTGTAAGAATTTATCTGAAACCACTGAGTCAAGAACATTCTCCTTTTTTTCTACAAACTTTATTTTGTTTTTATAGACACCTATCTTTTGAAATACTACATTATTAGTATGGTGAAAGGTTAAGTAAGTTTATTTACATTCTGTTAAATTAACAAACTGTTATAGTTAATTAATGTTCCACAATGCGTTTGTATTTTATTTTTATAGTCTTTGATAATGATAAATGTTCGTGTTACCAGCAAAAAATTAAGTCTGTATTTTTATGATCCTCTAGGATAGTTAATTATTAGCTTTTTAGGGATTAACAGACTTTTAAAATATTTAACAGACTGTTAATTAACTGAGTTATGTGAAACTGTGTCTGAAATGTGATGGTGGCTGCTCGCATTGCGCCATTTATATTACCGTTATCACCAACAACCCCCAAATTTTAAGTAACCTTTAAGCCATGTTAGGTGCAGTTTAACTCCGACCACTGTCACCTAAACTTGCATAAGGGTTAATATTTAGGAGTCATCGGCGAACACGGACCTAAACGACCCTAACTGCGTTTCCAAAAGGTAGATAGAAGCGACACTTTAACTAACAGAGCAATGCGGTATTTGCGAAAACGTATAAAATTACCTGAAATAGGTTTTGTTAAAAGAAAGTTTGTAAGTCGTATTTTTTACTTGGGCGCGCAACCCTACCTTCTTGAAAACATCGTCCATTCGGCACCTATCGCTATAATAAGATAAGGAAAGGGATGTCGTAAACTTGAAAACAAGATTTTTTATTCCGTGGGTGTGGTTAAACCTCTTTCCTAACAGATCTTAAAGATTTGTGGAACAACTATTTGTTTAAGAAGAAGGAAAATGTGGCGTACAATATCTTTGTTAGTATTTCGAGAAAACGTTTATCATCAAGGCAACTCATCTTTTCGGTTGTGCAATTTCTTTAAATAAAGGGTTGTGAATGCAGAATCATAATTTTGAATTAGTAACGTCAGCTTATAAACATCCCACTTCTCAACCTTTTCAAACAGACATGGGAGATGAGATTGTAGGAGTAGTCGAGTGTCCTTTATCAAGAGATCAAGAGGAGATAAAATACTTAACCCACTAGGCCGGTTCAGTGTGGGACGATGAGTGTATTAAATATCAACCGGAACCGGTTCACGTGCCTTCCGAAGTAATAAAGAGCAACAGATAATATATTTTGACTTATGTTTTTTTATGTTATTTCAGTGTCACCTTTAAGGTCTTTAAGAACAGGTACTCCATAATTTACAGTACTTTGTGTGGTAAATATCAGTATTCTAGGGGTAGGACCACCGACTCAGGTTCGATTCCCTACGAAGGTACTATTCAAGTAAAACAAGTCTTTGTTCTACGTCCGCTGGCTAGCTACCGACATCTTATATAATGCATAAGCATTTTTAATATTGTCTTATAATTATGAAGTTTGTCTATATCTCATTTCAAAAAAAAAATAAAAAAAATAGATGAATGAGTCAAATAGGATTCGACTCACGATTTACATAGGCAATTGCACTTAAACTTTACAACAACACAATCGTTTAAAATGGAATAGCATAAAGATAAAGTCTTAACATTAAGTATACCACTGTCTAGACAGTTTTAGCATTTAGGTACAAGTTTTGTAGCGTTTTTACTTCATATCAAACGTTTATTTTAAAAGTTGTACAGAAACTTCATAAAGCTAAAACAATTTTAGCTTTGCTTTAAAAGTTAAAATGTTATTCTAGTCTAATTACCCACCTTGTAAATTTGTTCTATTTCAAATGTTAAACTAGTACAAGCTTAATTAGGTTTAGTTTTGAAATATTATTTTTATCATTTAATCTTTACACTTTTTCCCTGCAAATCCAATTTATTTATTTAAGGAAGAATTAGAGCATCGAAATTAGTATTATAGTAGACTATAACCTAATGACTAATAGCCATTTACAAATCTTCACTAGTAAATATATTTCATAAAGATAACGACAAAATGTGACTCAAGTAAATAAACTGAGATATCTTACTTACTTATCTATACTAAATTCAATATTCAAAATTCAAAATCATTTATTCAGTTTAGGCTACAAATAGCTCTTATGAACGTCATTATGCCATCGGTTCGTAAGTCTACTCTGGGCGGGAGACCTTGTACTGAGAATAACCGGCAAGAAACTCAGCAAGTGTCAATGTTATAAAGCTAATGTTATAAAGCTGAAGAGTTTGTTTGTTTGTTTGGTTGAACGCGCTAATCTCAGGAACTACTGGTTCGAATGGAAAAAATATTTTTGTGTTGAATAGTCCATTTATTGAGGAAGGCTATAGGCTGTATTACATCACGCTACGACTAATAAGAGTGGAGCAGCAATGAAAAATATTGCAAAAAAGGGAAAAAAAATTTTTGAGAGCTTTCTTTGCGTGCGCTGCGTAAACGGAAAAAGTTATGCAAAGATTCTGTATTATGAAATTGTTCCCCTTTAAAAGTTTAAAAAAAAAGTCCGCGGCAGCATATGTCTAGCTTTTAAAGTAGACTCACTATAACCTTTTTTTATGGTAATCAAATTCGTTGTTCGCTAATTAACGCGGGCGAATCTGCGGGGCACAGCTAGTTTTGTTATATATGGCAAACAGACCTCACCACATGTACTAGTAGTAATAAAATGTACCTATGTAGTTTACTTCCTCTAAATCTAGATTCTAGATCTATTCTATTACAGAAGTTAAATTTACTAAATCTTTGTTATTTAAATTTTTGCATTCACAATTACCTTTAATAAATTTAAAATATTACTAGAAAAAATCAACCCAACCCAAACTGGAGTGCTAAAAGTATTCCATTAATTATTATGTTAGCATACGATAATTTTCGATACTAATGTTATACTGTTTTTGTATGTAATTTATGATGTAGTGGCCCAAAAAAGCTGTCTCCTTTTGAGCCGTCAGCGACAGAAATGATCCGGTACAAATATGACAGTAACAAATGCAGATCATCACAAAGTTTACGAACGACGAAACAGGAAAAGCCCACACGTTAAGCCGCGGGAAAGTATAATTCGACGCCCTTACATATTTCAAGCACACCCCCCAAAAAGGAGCAATTTCTGCTAAGCGCAAGTTGTTTCCAGACAAGGGGATGCACGTGTTAGATCAAACTCCGCCCGAGGGCGCCACAAATCATACCGCAAAAACCTGTTGTACGTAATTCCGGAAGGTCGATTCTACCCAATACTCAAGATAGGCGAGTTTACAAATTGCTTTCAACCTTAAATAGCCATAATTTATCCGCTTATTTACGGCCCACCTCTAGAGGTGAATCGACATTCGTCCGTCATTGTTATACATAGCATGATAAATGGGTATAATGTAAATAGGTTGATCATTGTGCATTTACCTAAAATGTTATATTGTGTATATGGCAGTTCGCAGTGCCAAGTTTGATTCACATATCTTGTCACTAGCAAACGCCTGCGGGCTTCTACGCATACGAGGATTGGTTTATCCGGAAATCTGATTCTGAAGTTCCAAAGGAGATAAGTACCTTTGTGTTCGCAGCAATCTATTGAACGGCGTGTATTCAATATAATAATCAAATATCGAATTACACTTTCGCCATAATTTTTCTAGAAATTATTTTCGGTTCGTAAATTCAAAGAGACTCAAGATATTTCTGTTAAGTAATTCTTCAAATTGCAAAAAACTTTTTCTTCAGTGCTCATTTTAAGACTTTCAGATTCCGGTTTCATGTTTTTCTCAACTAAATAGTAAGAAAAAAAATGCGTAAAACTTTCAAAAAAACTTCAATGAAACTTTTGCTATTTTTCCACTTCCGCGCTCTAGTTAGCATAAGTGTCGGGCGGGTATTAAAGCCGTGCGTCCACTTAAACGGAAACGAGAGAAGAATATAATGAGAGAACGGAGCTGAGTGCAAGCGCATTTCCCATGAAAACTTATTTTATGGGATGAAGGCAGTTGATTTTTCGTTGTTTTACGTAGCAAGGGCTTAATATAGAATTGCAATGCTCCGTTTCTGTCCGTAAGTATCGGAGGTATAATAAACCATCTGAGCGTGACTGCCAATTAATATCGGAACTGTGAAATTTTAACCAACCTGTTTCTTTATTATGTACTTAACATCGTTTTTTGGTAAACATTGTGTAAGTGAAAAGAAATTATAACCAAATTGATATAAGTTTCTAATTTTTTAATTTTGCCGTAGTGTTTATGAAGCCATAGCGTAAATTTTAAAGCACCTTACTATTTGTTAAAGTGAAAAAGGTAATTTAGAATAAATAATTATTAAGAACTACAAAGTAAGAAAGACCTACAAATCATCTAGTAGCTAATGTCAAACTAGCTTTAGGCATGCACGTTGTAGATAAGCGAAAGATAAGCAAGCTACAAAAGTTGCACTGGATATTAAGCTTTATGATTTCTCCAGATATTATTTAAAACAAACGAGATTACAAATGTTTACACCAAATAAAGCTGCTTACACATGAGACGCAACGCCGACAGCTTAAGCGTTTTATCTCGGGATTAGTATATATCCTACCTAATTTACGTGACTTTGCATTACATGATAAACATTCCTTGTTGTCAGGTGCGATGTTTTCTCTCGGCTTGTTGAACTTATTGGTAACAGTAAGTAGGTATACCAAGCAACTTGTATTATTAACGTCGATATACTATTTTGTTAAAGTTTTACAGATAGAAAGTAATTCGATGATAACTATAATCGAAAGTATTATTAGCCTAATATATTTTTATTAATAACTAGCGGCCCTTCCTGGCTTCGCACGGGTGTAACTTTATTTTTAATTTTTTTTTTAATATAGCCTATGTTACTCAGCGCTAACGTAGCATTCTAATGGTGAAATAGAGTTTTAAATCGGTCTAGTAATTTTTTAGTTTATTCGTTACATACATACAAAAATACAAAGGTTTCCTCTTTATAATATTAGTATAGATGTGTGATACGGTATGTAATATTAATTAATTGATAATTTCGATTGATGTCATAACGTTTGTTGCTTTATACGCCAATAAAATTTTGCCTATGCTCACTATTTGTATGAAAGGATTATTTTTTGTATTGTAAATGATAACTACATTAATTTAAAAAAGTTTTTTTGGAAATAAAGAAATCTGTAGTTAGTAAAACGTTTTCTAAAAACCAACAAACAATTTCTAAGCTTTTTTGAGCAAAGCTCGAACTCACGAGAGCGTTTCGAATTTTAGGAAGCCTAACTTTCAATAGTATTTTGGTTTTGTAAATATTTTTAGAAATGCCGAACGAAACTTGATTGAAACCCATGACAATTTTAAAGCTTATTGCATTTTGTACTTTTAGATAAATATTAGGTATGTTTTGTCATCTTTTGTGTACGAATGATAAAATAATTGGTATATCGTCGCTCACACGTAGATATATATTAGAATGCTATTAACCTCTGTAGTATGGAGCTAAATTTTTTGTCAGACGAAGCTTTTACTATCGTGTTTTATGTAATTTTTTTTTAATTTACTGGTAAGCACAGTGCCTTGATCTCACCTGATGTTAAGTGATGATAAGGGCAGTTGGTGGAAGCGCACCAAGAAGATGACAGTCCTACTTACTTTCAGAACAACATTGATTTACGGAAACAAATGTTCAAATAATTTTTAACGCAAATTTTGTTGCGAACAAATTACAAAAACACAATTGTTGAAAAAATCCTGCTCGTGGAAATTTTTTCAACAATTGTGTTTTACGCAAACAAAATAATAGAAAGATTTTTGTTTCTGTTTAAGTATGTTTTGTTTTCCGATGCATAGTCCGGGTTAGTGATCACCAGCCCGCATTTGGCAAGCCTCATAGTTGATAAAGCCAATAGCTATCAATTGATGTGATTACTTGATTTTAATGATGGAGACAGCAGTGGGACCGTTATTACTTAGGAACTTAATCATAATCATCCAATTTCAGTCTACTGCTAAACATACCATAGGCATCTCCTAATGGAGATAAAGAAAAAAGCCTTCTGAGTTTCTTGCCAGTTCTTCTCGGTCGAAGGTTCTCCCAAAATCCGAGCTGGTGGTAGATTCAGTTGTTTGGTTGAACTAAATTTTAGTTTATTATTATTTGAATTGTACTACTACGAGTAGGCTAAGTATTGTATTATTGTATACTTAGTTTTGACATCAATTAGTGCCTGTAAGGGCTTATATTGAATAAACGCTTTAACTTTGACTTTATCTTTGAATGCATGCCACTGAGATTGTAGATTACTTACTTCGTCATCAGCTCATATTTATATCTCCACTGCTGGGGCACGAGCCTTCCCTATGGATGGATAGGCAGAACCACCACGCGGGCCCAGTGCGGATTGATGGTTTTTAACGACTGCTAATGCAACCGAGACCAACGGCTTTACGTGCCTTCCGAAGCACAGAAGAGCTCGAGATGATAAATTTTTGGTCACCCATCCGATGACCGGTCTTTGCGAAAATTGCTTAACCTCAGCAATCGCAGACCGGGCGCATTAACCACTGCGCCATCGAGCTCCTCAGATTACTTACTTACTTTCTTTTAAATATTTATAAATCGCATTTCCCCCAAGATTTTGACAATGTTTAGTTCGAGAGTGCGTACTAGTGCCCTTCCGATTGTTATATTTCATCAGAGGCTTACTGATTCACCGTGTAACCAAGGGTCGATGTAAATAAATATTAGGGTTGTGTCGAGTCGTGACTTTAGATTTTTAACAAAAATCAACCTTTATTTAAAGAACGCCCCTTTAAAAAATTGCAGCGTGCGATGACTTCGCCTTTTAGTTTTTTGTTCAAATTGCAATTAGTGAAGAGTTTGCGAATCCTCGGCGCCGTGTCAGAGATTGATGACAATGGAAATTTTATACATCGTTAGTCATGACCGCGTTAGGTGAGCGCGCTGTTTTTTCAGTAATCCCATCTCTGCAGTAGGTACCGGCACTTATTTGTCATGAGGTCGGCAAGGTTAAGCCCGGTAAGCTACCCAATTACCGCGATTTTTATAACTGGGCAAATCCCCCCTTTTTAACTTCTTTATTGCGCTTTTTGCTAGTATTTCATCATAATTTTGATACCACTGTGTCACAAAAATTGAGTTTGGGATCGCTTGTTTTGGCTTTAATGGTGTCTATACACGGAAGTTGTTGGCCCCGGCGGCATTCTCCGTGGGTTGCACCCTTGTAGGCTATCAAGCGGTATGCTCGCAGCATGTACGTACGTGTCCGTGCATGATCGCTAGGGATGTTCCGATACCATCAATGTATCGATGTCAACCTATATCTTACTTAAACATTTAAAAATTAAGACCTCTTTGTTTAGCCTTATAATTTGTGTATGGTTTTTGAGTTATTTACCAGTAAAATGTCGATGATATTTTTTACTTTTTTCGGAGAGAGTTTGCTGATTGCCTTGAACGGCATTTTTAACTTCACCGGGCTGTTTTGGGTGCAGCGAGAAACTTAAAGGGTTCCTCTACACGTGTGAAACGAAGCACCTTCAGAGGTTTTCTAGAGGGAACGGCATCACGCACTAGTGCGTGTCCCCGTGCCCTACTAGGTTCTCCGAGGAGTTCGAATCGGATCGGGGGGTTTGCATCGGATCGGGGGGCTATAATTTTTTAGAAAGACCTACGAGGGCTTCAGATTGACCAATGGTCTGAGAGGGTAAGAATGTAGGGAAGTTTGGCGTCTTGTTGTGTCAGGCCAAGATCCACTACGGGTCACTGAGCCAGTGGAGTAAGTAGGTAAGTAATTAAACTCTTAAAATTTAAAGCTAAAGAATGTGTGCCACTTTATACTCTCCATAATGATCAGACAAACAACCCTCCTGGCCATAAAGCAAGAATGTCGTTGATCTCAGCATCGATTTCAACTAATGATTACTATTGAGTAATTGAAAACAATTTTTTACAGATTATAACGTGCTAAATATGAACACATGATTCATGCATGAAAAGATTTATTAACAAACGTATATCCGTATATACGTATACGTATATATTTAGTATATTTCAAAATAAGAGAAGACAAAGAAAATAAAATATATTAGAAAAATTATTACTTACTCCACTCCTTTTAGTCGTAGCGTGATCTAATATAGCCTATAGCCTTCCTCAATAAATGGACTATTCAACACAAAAAGAATTTTTCTATTCGAACCAGTAGTTCCTGAGATTAGCGAGTTTAACCAAACAAACAAAAAAACTCTTCAGCTTTATAATATTAGTATAGATTACATTTTTTTTTATTACTTACGGGTAAGCACTTGACTTTCGTCTCACCTGATGTTAAGTGATGATAAGGCGAAGGTGGAAGAGCACATCACCCGGAATCCTCATCTATCATATCTCTAGCTGCCGTTACACAACAATACTATTAACATTGATGTTATGGCGACATATTTAGATAAGATGGTAGTAGCTTGCCAGGCGAACTAAAAAGCCTTACCACCAACTAAACAGAGTACACAAACATGTACATCCCGCTGGTAATCGAACCCGGGATCTCTGGGTCTGAAACCAGTGGTATTAACCACAAGACCACGGTATCAAAATTACCTGACTTTCAGTGTTCTGTGGCAAACATTCTAATCCAACGCTTATAATCTCCATCCAATATTCTACCGACATTTGATCTATCGGAAAAATTAATGTTTCACTAATAACCTATAAATTTTGTCGCCGCAACGATAAATAACGTAAATTCAAACCGATTACTCATTTCCGATAGGTATCCAAAACAAGGGGACTGGAAAAAAATGCCCATTCGATTGGCTGTTACAATCAATTTTTGTCCTGTCTATATATTATTTAGCTGGGTTCTCATTTGGAAACCGCTAGAGACATCTCTATCGTCAAAGATTAGTTTTTGATGCCAAAAACATACCTTCTTTATATGACAAGCCTAACATTAGAAATTTAATTAGATATATAAATTTTGCACTTCTAGTTGTACATACATACATAAATACAAACATACCATCCCATAGAGGTAGGCAGATACCACTTAATGCCACTTTCTACGATTCTTACATACCTTTAGTAGTAGTTTCAGAGAGAATTTTCTATTAAATCATCATCATCAGGCTATAAACGGACCCCTACTGTGCCCTCGCTTACCCAACAGCATGAGGAGATCGGGTTATAACCCACCACGCTGACCTAATACGAGTTGGTGGGTTTAGACGAATGACATCTCGTGACATGACAACAACCGTGACCAACAGCATAACATCTCTTTAGTAGCACAAACAAGTTCGTGAAATATATCTAGTAACCCGGAAACTTGCTTAACTTTACAGCACAATTATGGGAGTTCTTATTTCCCTATCGTATGTAGAAATAAATAGTTTTATAAATTATGAACGAAAAATGAATAAGATTATTTAGATATAAGTTGCTTAACATCCGAACCTTATCACGCAGCAACACATAGAGAGAACTTTATGTTAAAATGGACAATGAACTGACAAAATAATTTCCTCTGAAAACCTAACAGAGTTTTCTAAGGGTTCATTTATTAATGATCCAGATTGAGGCGGGCACATTCGTTTGTGTTTATCTGCGAGGTCCGATAACCCTCATTCCGCGCGGCGTGACGCAATGCAGAGATTAAAAGCTTACAGTGGCCGGTGGCGGGGAACCAGCTGGATCCAATATGTGCCTGACGGCTTCACAGCCGTCATATTTTGATCCGCTGTCTAGACTATGCATGTCAACTAGGGCGAACGTGCGAGTATATCGAGCGATTCTCTCTGTTTCTATTGGTTTTGACAGTTGCACTTCGAACAGCTTACATGCTCAGTACCTTTAGAGTAACTAGCATAAATACTGCCCAACTGCTGGATTATAGCTTCCATCATTGAAATCAAGTTATCGCTGCAAATGATGCTTAAGCAATGTGACTTATCAACACGGTTGCCAAAGGCGGGTTAGTGATAAAATTCCCGGGCAATGCTTCGAAAAATCTGAATCACACCTTGTCCGGTCTGGGAACCCAGGAAATACGGTTATTGACTAGTAGTTTGCTTAAAATTTACTAATAATATTTTAATTAATTAACAATCGTTTTTCCTTTTACGGACCCTAAATAAAATAGAATAGCCACCTTATAATATAGTGATCCTTATAGGTTTGAATAATTTTATGAAGATGGAATAAAATGTTTAATTTCTATGTGTAATGTTTATAAAAATTTAATAGGTCATATTGTGTAATATAATTCCAACTTAACGCCAGTTGTGGTGTTTAAACATATGTGAGTAAGTACCTAACCCCGGTCGCTATCGTAAATTGTAATCTTTATAAATCACCCGTGAACTTGTACTGACTACTACCGACCAATGCTGTTACGTGAAGCAGTAAATTAAAGTCGACTTTAACCTAGTACTCAGCGCTACTTTGGCTTGATTAGAAACACATAATAAGGTTACATTGTGAGTGACGTGACATGTATACTAATATTATAAAGAGGAAAGCTTTGTATTTTTGTATGTATATATGTTTGCAACGAATAAACTCAAAAACTACTGGACCGATTTAAAAAATTCTTTCACTATTAGAACGCTACATTAGCGCTGAGTAACATAGGCTATATTAAAAAAAAAGAAATGCGGTACTAAGCGGGTCGGCTAGTGTGATATAAAATTTAATTATAGATTTACTTGCACTGTATGTACTTTATTAGGACAACATTGAATCAATATTTAATAAATTTTGCAGTGTGCATTCCAATGATCGATGAAACATAAGAAACTCAGTAACCACGGAAAAATAAATAGGTATGTAAAAGGTTCTGGAATAATTTAAAATTAATGCTAGTTACAGTAACAGTTAAGTCTGTATTATGAAATTAAATTAAATGAAAATACTCTTTATTGTACACCATACAAAAGTCTTAGAGAGGACAATACAAAAATAAGTACAAATGGCGGCCTTATCGCTAAAAAGCAATTTCTTCCAGGCAACCATGTGTTGAAATTGATAAAAAAGCTAAGAAATTATCATCCCATTGTTGGGCAAAAGCCTTCCCCCGTTTCCAGCACTCCTTACGATTTTGCGCATACTAGCATTACTGGCATATTGCTAGTAGGTAGTAAAAACAAACTCTAGCGTATGCTAGAGCCTATGTTCCATTGTTTTTAAGTAAGTGTGTTATGTTAGCCCGCAATAGATTCCTGATTAATGTATTAGGCCCGAGGGGTGGGCTATGGTACGTACTCTTCACGTTCATGTGAGAAGGCCTGAGCTTACCAGTAAGACATTAATAGGCTGAAGATGATGATGAAGAATTTTTACTCTTTCACCTACTGTGGGCACGCGTCATACTAAACAATCACAAAACCAAATAAAATGATAACTCACATAAATTTTACTTTTTATTTTTAAGTGCTAATTGCTGCACTGAAGCTGAATAAAATATTCATAAAATACAGTGAAAAATTAAATGCCTACCCGACCAGGAATCGAACCTGGGTCTTCCGCAATCCGGGCGGCTGCACTGACCATTATGCTACCAGCAACTTCAGTGCAGTAATTAGCGCTTAAAAATAAAAAGTAAAATTTACTATAGCGTTGTGTTATCAAATTTGTGGTATTTCATCTGTAAAGATGAATCTGCATAGCCATCGGTTGCAATAACCGTTGGATAGATGGCACTCTGCCGCTAAAAAGCAGTAAAAAAATCAAAAACAATGAAAAAATGCAGTGCCTTCCCGGTAGCATAATGGTCAGTGCAGCCGCCCGGATTGCGGAAGACCCAGGTTCGATTCCTGGCTGGGTCGGGTAGTCATTTAATTGTTTCACTGTATTTTATAAATATTTCATAACCACATCACAAACAACTAAAAAACAGTTTTAAATAATCAACCGCCGACAATCAATGTACACCAATCGTCGGGGCCTTAAAACGGAGCGTTGCAAATCCTTTTAATATAGAACGAGAACAGCGGCGTAAATCTTGGTTGCTCGACTGGTTGACACACTGTTACAGGCAGTTAATCCTGTGATTCGGGTCGCGGGTCCGCCGGCTGACTGGGGGAATATCTTCTCTGCTATCCACGCTTTAAATCCTCGCGTCATATTATTGTGCTGGATAAAGATTTGCTTTGTGGTGTTCTTTCTTCAGCAAGATTTATTAAGCTTTGGCCAAATCTCGGTTACGTTAAGAGTAACGTTGCGTTTACTCGTATTTTCTTTGGTGTTTTACAAAACCACCCTATGGCATGGTTGGTTATGACAATTTACCTGTGATTTGGGAAGCATGTTAAGCCGCTGTTGTGGTCGTAAAGAGGCATTTGTTGAAACCCACTAACCGGCATTGAATCGTTGTACCTAGAATGTCATGGTCCGATCTATCCATGTTCATGAGGAAAGACGTGTAGATTGGCAGTTTGAAGTGGACTGGAATATTAATTGAATTAAAAATTTACCAGTACATACCGGTCGGGAATTGCGACCAGGCGAGCCGAGGTCCGAGCTTTTAGAGGCGCCCTCGGGTTGTTCCGCTCCCTGATCCGATCCGAACCCCTCGGAGAACCTAGTAGGGCACGGGGGCACGCACTAGTGCGTGATGCCGCTCCTTTTAGAAAACCTCCGAAGGTGCTTCGTTTCACACGGTTTAAGTTTCCCTGCGCCCTCAAAAAACCCGGTGAAGCTGAAAATGTCGTCTGAGACAATCAGCAAACTCACTCGAAATAAAATAGACCAGGTGTTTGGGATGGACGGACGCCTGCCCCGTGGGGTTGGGCTCAGGGACCGACACGTTAGTTCAAACTGTCGAAGTGGCCATGAGCGTCTGAACCATTAACCAGGTTAAAAGGATTACTTCAAATTTAAATTATTTTCCAACTAGTTACATAGTTTTTGATATACGCGAGCACTAATCGAGCACCGTCAAACAATTAAATTCTATTGTGTTTGTATTCACAGCCCAGCAGTCGGATAGTGTTAGAGTATTCACCTTACGTGCTTTACGTGATTAAAAAAATTATTGTCACAATTATTTTTATATCCATAACGATGTAACACTCGATAAAATCAAGAAACTTTAGAGGCACTCGAGCCTACACCTTTCCAAATCCGGACGACTTGAGCGATCTGAAATTAATCAGGTTTCCTAATGGATGTTGAAAGTGTACCTAAGCCTTAATGCTACTTGATTCTTGCTTCTAATAGTTTAAGGTAAGTTAAGAGTCCCAATTTAAATAATTATTAGTATTAATTTACTTAACAATGCATATACGATATGCCTTAAACCATGATCAGCAGCCCTACTAATCGTAGTTAAAGGCTTTTGCTGTTGGACATTAAGCAGTTCGACTAAAAACTTTATTTTATTTCATTTCTTGCGGCATCCTTAGCAATTTGCCTCGATTGAATTATTATATATGTAACAATACAAATAAATATTTGCTTTATTTGTAAGTATAAAGAAAAATGTCTGGAAGAACTGATTCTGAAAATTAGTTTAAATTCACACTATTCTCAAGGCTACTTTATATCCCTACCCTAGTATATACTTACTTTACATCCCTAATACTTTATATCCCTAGTAAATACTACTTTATATCCCAGTCAATTAATAATGTCAAAATGATCCCGGGGGATGTAATAAGATTTTTGGGTCTAACCAAATTTGATACAGGCACGCCACGCAAAAGTCACAGCAAAGCCACGATTGCCAAATGCGGGTTTTGATCAAAAACCCGAAACGATCGATCACGAAGAGCGCTTCGCCAGCCAAGCGCTAAAAAAATAATATTAAAAAAAATTGATAGAGCGGCAACGAGTTCGACCCGAATTCCGGAGGTTCTGAATTCAATTGCCGGGTTAAAAAAATGAGTTCCGTATTTTTTTATTTTGATCCAAAAGCCGGGTTTGTGATCGCCAACCCGCATTTGGCAAGCGTGGAAGCAATACTCATCCTTGCCCTCCCCTATCACTTTAATTAATGTAGCACGTGTTTTATTACTGATACTATTTACCCATAATATGACAGCTAAGTTCAAGAGCCACATCCTGGGTTAAGTTCGGGCTGCGCTCGCTGATTTATTGGCATGAGACAAACAATCGTTAATTTATTGCTCGATATTGTCACAGCTCAGGAATCCGCATAATGAGTTAAATCTGCCGTTGGTGATAACGTCAATGTGTCCCTTGGCCTATATTTATGTTTAATTTGGTTAAATTGTGTTTGCACAGTAGTTAAAGCCAATCGTGCTACGGATTTTAATTTGAATGCAATTTTCACATCCATATTTGTTATTTTTTTATTGCATACGTGTTGATTCTCATAATAGTCAGTTCGTCAAAAGTTTTTTTATAGTGGTTAAAGAAAATAAAAAAAGTGTTATGATTGCAATTTTTTATTTTTATTTGTGTTGTTGTTCAATAAATAATGTTCTCTCTCTTTATCGCCCTGTCAAACTGTTTTATAGTATGATTCCCGCATAGAACTTGTCTGTGTGGCTACCGCCTTCATTATATAATTCTGCCTACAACTGCAAAGCATGCTGTATCCTAGTATGAAGGGCGAGAGAGATATAATATAATTACTTACTAGTTTAAGAAGTATAAATAGGTAAGGCTTATAGGTAACGAGCGAGTTCTACATATGGCAAACAAAGCGTCTACTGCTAGCATTGCTTACCAACATATCCTACACGACATGGTCACCCCGAGCCGAGGTCTTTAAAGGTACCCTCAAGTTTTCACGTCAATCGACTCTAACGCCTACGCGAATTTAGTGGGGACGGGGGATGCATGGGGGGGCCATGCTTGGCCTGGCATCAGCATCATCTCAGAAAACCTCTGTGGATAATTCGGTCCCTACGATTCAAAAACTAGGTTTTTGCCGCGAATAAAATTCTATGATGCTGATCCACGTTTGTATGGTATAAGCTTTTATATTTTGCAACCAGAAGAATTGCTTAAGCGTAACTTCAAGACGCTTTTAAGAAGCGAACAAGAAAATTGCTATTGTACTTGCTTTTCGAAAATCATAGGACAGATTTCAACATTAAGTTAGAAAAAAATAAGGCACACTGCAAAATGAGCTTTCCAGAAAAACACGCAAACGTAAGCTAGTGTCAAGATAAAAGTAACTTGCAAACGTTTGAATGGAAACTGCGGAAATAATGACCGTGGGTACCCTCCTAAAAATAGGTCGAAAAAAGCGACGTTTTGATACTTAAAACTGAATTAACGATAAAAGGCAGATAGAGGAGAAACTCCGGAGCGTTTCGGTGAGAGCACGAACAATCTTTTAATTTAGTTAATTGCTAGTCACAGTTAAGAGGTTCAAGTTGTTCTTGAGAGATCACGAGCGTCTTTATCCAATTTATTTAACGATGGAGCCTCATTAGGGACCGTAGTGGACCCGGGCATGCTACCTCCGCTGGTCGTTAGTAGTCGAGTACGCCTGGTAAGCCATGGGGCATTCTCGGTACCATTACTGGACCAGTAGCATGTTACACTACTGCAAAGTATTTTATGTCCCTTGAGGATTCAGAGTCTGTGATCGGAAATAAGCACACTTCTGTTTAAGCACTGCCATTGCAGTGTCGACTGGAATTTTGAATACATGCTACTTGCGTTTCGCTTAGTTCTGCCGGAATGTTTATTGTTCTTTTGAATGTTTACTAAATTACTTATTAACCCTTTGCAGAACTTTATCATTATACTCGTATAAGGCACCGTAATTTTAACTTTATTACGTTGAATTAAGGACAAAACAAAACACATAACGCCAATAAAAATAAGAGTTAAAATATCTTTGTTCATCCCTTATAGGGTTCATCGCAGAAACAGTGTATGTATAGATATATACCATATTATAACTATATAATATGGTATATATGTGTCCTACATTGGCATACATGTTAACACTACGAGTAGTTAACATGTATGCCAATGTAGGACACATCAGTCAAAAGACAACAAAAACGAATAATTAAAACACGGGATGAATGCGAGGCCTCCGTAAAGAGTACCACTGGGCTTACAGTAAAACCTAATTGTTATTTTTGCCCTCGCTCAGGTTACACGGTAACATAAATCATAATGTTTCTTACATTATAATTATATGCTCTTACATCTATATAATTGTCGCAGAATACAGCCTTCTGAATCTGGGGGCACGGCAGTGCCCCCGCCAAGTCGAGCAAAAAAGCGGCACGGCCGTACCATCCTTTTCTCGAAACAGTTCAGGCCATTTTCGCCCTATAACTTCGTTGTGGATAATACTAGAAGCCTGAATTTTCAGTAACCCAGCAGGCATTGCATAAACACGGTATATTTCAAATTTCATTCAATTTGAACCAGTAGTTTAAGAATTATAACTAGTCAAAGTTTCTTAATTTTGTCACTCACTGACTGATTGACCGATCATCAAAACTCTAAAGCACTTCTAACAGACATAGAAGCTTCAAATTTAGAACACAACTAGTGTTTAGTGTATAAATCAAGGATATACTAAAATATTTTGCAATATCGGTCCAGTTTTCTAGATACACCAACTGCATAAATAAATTTTTAACCTATATAAATATATAGACTTACAAAGTTACATTTGCAGTGAATGAATCAGTGTACCTGTTTATGTATAAATAAGAAAAGCTCATAAGACAGAGAGTGGGTTTTACAAAAATCCGTTGTTGGTATTCAAGAAGTAGAAGGTACCGGAAAGGAAAATAAGTAGGACTATCTACAAAAAGATGCCATCAAAAATCGCAGTCGTTCTAAGCAATCCAATTTAATATGTATTACTTGTGAGACATATTGTGTTTTCATGCGATGGCCAAGTCAATCTATCTATTTAAAATATAAAAGATTTTCAATATTGTTATGGTTACTTTAAGATGTCGTTAGGTTAGCTAATAACTTAAGACAGAAGGTCCCTTACGTAGGGATTAATAAATTAACCGACTTGGTATTACATGGTTCTAATAACTTTTTATAGTAGAAGAACTGAGTTGCGAGACTTGGTTTTTTTACAAGTATGTTTTTGATGGCTCTCATTGTTCAGTAAAATATCGAAACTACAATAGTTTTTATCGGAACCCTAAAAATATATTAATATACTCTCGATTTACACTAAACAATAAATTTCGTACTGAAGCTTTAAACAATTCTTTGGTTAAATTGCTAAATAATAACACGCCCTAATAAAACATGGCATAGAATGTTTTTGGTTTTTAATAAACTTAAGAAAAGCGTTTGGATTTTGTTAATTTTGTGACGTTTCTTAAAAATACTAAAAATACGCATCTTATGATATAGCAGTATGCCCTTACGTTAAAACTATTTCATATTTATGTGCGTATGTTGCATAAATATGTAAAGAAATTGGTATTCAATGAAGAGCTGAACAAGAAAGGATCGTATCTTTTATCGTATCGTCAGCAACTCGCAAAATATATTAGATAGAGGTTGCAATTTTCGCCAACTCGGCACAATACTGAGGTTTTCTCAACATACGGAAATAACAAATTGAAAAAATAAGTAAAGGATTTTTTTTTCTAATTATTTTTCTCCATATTTTGAATGCTTACTTTTATATACATTATGCAGAAAACATTAAGTCGAATATCAAGATCCCTGCCGGACTAATACAAGATGGAGATGCAGTCCATAAAGACGTAAGAGAGAGACCGGTGAATTGACAGATTAAAACATGAAAGATAGAGCCAATTGGAAGAAAAGTGAGGAAGACTGACCCCTCCACTACGTGGAGCCTACAATGTGCTGGAGCTACACAATTAAATACACTTCAGTCTCCCTGTGACCACGGAAACATCAGAATATTTATATTATTTTGAATTTTGCTTTCATAATGCTATATACAATATGTCCCGTTTAGGACCTCAGAGACTTTAAGGGTTGATTCTTGGCATAATTTTATTTATTTAAAAAAAAATAAAAGTAGAGGTGCAACTCCAACCCCCTAGCAATGGCAGACATTTCAATATTTAATTAATGTCCACAAGAACGTGTACCTTAAAATAGCTATAGCGTCGGATGTGAATGTCCTATGCTCATACAAATAGATTCTTTTCATAGCTCTTTAAACTGTTTAAAAATGACATATTGTTACTTAAGACTTTTCATGCAAACCTTTTTTTTCTAGCATAAATAATGTTAAAAGCCAAAATATTAAAAAAAATCTGTCGTGCCAGGAACTGAAAAAAACTAGCCCGTTTACCTACTTTTTTAAAATAAATAAAATGATGCCAAGAATCAACCCTTAAAGTCTCCGAGGTCGGAAACGGGACATATTGTATAGGCTGGCTGATTTTTTCTAGTAAAATTTGATTTCATTAAATTTTTATTTTATTTTGCATTGAAATCTTCAATCTTGTAACATCAGGATAAAATAATGAAATCTATGATATGGGACTACCATAAGCAATCACTGACCAGAGTTCACCACATCAGCAGCAGTGAGAACGAGCCCTAGGAGTTCTTATCAAATTTAATGATTTTCATGGATATACCTACTACCTACCTACAAAAGATTGGGGCATTATGTGTCAGTGCCTGATACTAGTAAAAGGCCAATGTTAAAACAGTACCAATAAGATACGATTACGGACGGTTCTAAAGTTTAGATCCTTAATAATATTCACCATAGTTTCATAATATTTGACTGGAGAATCCTAAATGCCCAGTCTGCATTTGTTTCACAAAAACTGAACATTTTGTACTCTAGACGTAAGTATATCTCTGCCTTACTTTGACTATATTTTGTCTATCCGCTATCCAGGAGACGTACTGTTTGTTCTGTTCAATTTCTAATCAGATAATTAGTGTTAGTGTGGTAAATATTTATCTTTTAAAAAGTCTGAAACAAGCTTCGCTTGAGTAACTTTCGTTATAAACCTTTGTATTTGAATAAATAAATATTGGCTCCGATTTTGAGTGTGTCCGCTTGAGATCTTCTTTGTTTTCGAAAACACAAAGGGTTTCTTTGTTTTAAATTATTACAGTTACGCGCAAATGAAGCTTTAATTTTGTACTTTATAATGTTTAATTGATGATCATTGAATTTATGCTGGCATAATTGAAATTATGAATTGTCTATTAAATTATATTTTGTTGTAGTAAGATGCCAGTCATTAAAACTAACCTGCATTACTATTTCAAATGTAAAGAAAAACCCACTGACCTGCCTTAATCTTTCTAATGTAAAGATGTTCGAAAAAAGTGTTAAAAATTTCCATGAGCGGGATTCGAACCCTATGGCAAACCATGTCAGGTGCACTCCCAATTAGGCTA
The DNA here is from genome assembly GCA_963082485.1 of Eudonia mercurella. Taxonomy (NCBI): domain Eukaryota; kingdom Metazoa; phylum Arthropoda; class Insecta; order Lepidoptera; family Crambidae; genus Eudonia; species Eudonia mercurella. Next base: position 9,653,424 of record OY720031.1, read on the forward strand.
TCGTGATCATAAAATTTTCATAGACACCCCTCTTTATACAACGTGTAACAGAAAGGTGTGGTAAAAATGAAAAGATCTTAAGTTTTTTTATATATTAAAAGGAGGCAAACGAGCAGGCGGGTCACCTGATGGAAAGTAATCGCCGCCGCCCATGGACACCCACCCGCAAAACCAAACTAATCGCAGATACGTGGCCGGCCTTGAGGAAGGAGTTGGATCATGACGAGGAAGTTGGAATTGGGAGGTGAGAGATGGGCCTACGGTACTTTCACTCACCAAACGAAACACAACAGCAACGAGTGCCATTGTTTCACGCCAATATTCTTTTTGTATTATGCCGGGCGCGCCCGCTCATTTCGTGCTACAACGCAGCGTGGCTCTACCACTCAGATAGTGTCACTCATTTAGCACCACCCAGAGGTGACGCGTAGGGTCTCAAGGGTAAACCTACGGACGCGAGTAACTTTAACCCCCAAAAAGTGGATCCGATCTAGATTTTGTATGCAGAGTTACTAAGACATAATTATTAACTTTACTTTATTACGCAAATTTTAATTCAATATTTATATTGTGACGTCATATAAAAATAAACAAGTCACAGTACTAATGGTTTAGTAACCTCTGTGTACTTACATTTATGATCACTGCTGCTTGTTTATGCGCGCCTAACGCAGTTGAGCTTTTGAGCATTTGCATGATATAGTTAATAGTTAAGTTAACCATTATGTTTTAGTAACAACACATACAAGATTTAGACCGAATACATAGCTCTTTTCATTTTTACCACACCTTTCTGTTACACGTTGTATTTAAAATTTCTTAACGATATCTTTTAACGTGAGCAAAAAAACTATTACTCGTAGAATCTGAGAAGACAAAGAAGATTCAGCAAACATTTTACTGGTACCCTCAAAGTAGTTTGCCGTTCGAACAACATGCGTCATAGAGAAATATTACAAGAATACAGTTATATCTCAAGGAATATCTCGTGTCGCCGCGTGCTTGTGACAATGTGATATAGACAATACTTTAGAAAAGGGTAGTGCTGCGTTTACAATGTTCAAGTGTCGTTTTTCTAACAGCCAGCACGTTCACTTTGAAATCGTGATAGTGAGAAACACAAACAAAAAACCGGCCAAGTGCGAGTCGGACTCGCGCACGAAGGGTTCCGTACTTTATGACGTATTAAAATTAACTACTTACTAGATCTCGTTCAAACCAATTTTTGGTGGAAGCTTGCATGGTAATGTACATCATATATTTTTTTAGTTTTATCATTCTCTTATTTTAGAAGTTACGGGGGCACACATTTCACCACTTTGGAAGTGTCTCTCGCGTAAACTATTCAGTCTAAAAAAAATTAAATTAGAAATCTCAATATCATTTTTAAAGACCTATCCATAGATAACCCACACGTATGAGTTTTGATAAAAAATAATTTTTGAGTTTCAGTTTTAAGTATGGGGAACCCCCAAATTTTATTGTTTTTTTTTTCTATTTTTGTGTAAAAATCTTAATGCGGTTCACAGAATACTTCTACTTACCAAGTTTCAACAGTATAGTTCTTATAGTTTCGGAAAAAAAGTGGCTGTGACAGACAGACAGACAGATAGAAATGACGAATCAATAAGGGTTCAGTTTTTTGCCATTTGGCTACGGAACCCTAAAAAGGATGGTGTAGTGTCGCAACTTGCATGAGATCAGCGGGCTATGATGTAACTGTTACGCTCAATCGTAGACATAACTATATATTTACTTACTGCCTCGAATTTTATTGAATACTTTATGAAGCAAAAATCTCTTTCTGAAGTTTACGAGAACACAGCTTTAATCAGTATAAAATGATGGAAAAGTGATGGTAGGTACTAAGTTTGTTAGTGGGTAGAGCCCTCGTTGAACTTTTCGTAGCTGGGCGTGGGCAGGAAAGGAGAGTGGTACTTTGTGCCTGCTATTCGTGATCTTGATGATACTGACCCCTGCTGGTATAGTAATGCGGTTTTCAGTGGATACTATGGTTTTACCTCCTGCGTCCTGTCGAACTTCTCGGAGCTGAGCTGAGTACGGGGGGCGCGCTATAAATAAAAAACAAAAGACAAAACAAAACAAAAGCCCAATATAACTCGTCAGTTGTCACAGACACAAGCTGATTATTTAAAAAGTGGTAAAATCGGGGCTACCTTATAGCTAAGAAAGCAAGTTAAATAAAAGGATAACATAATATGTTGAATCATCGTCATCATCATCATCATCATCAGTCTACATACGTCCACTGCTGGACATAGGCCTCTCCAAGTGCACGCCATTGAGCCGTTCCGCGGCTACTCTCATCTCATATGTTGAATGAACGAAATTAAATCCGTATAAAATATTTTACTTCAATCCCTATTAAGTACACACCTGGAATGTAATAGAATACACCTGTCTAATTACACGGAGGTAATCATTTGCAAATGTTGTAGGTTTGTGACACGCAATGGGTGTAGCGGTCGAATTGTTTATGCGAAAGGGTGACCGCGGTAACCGCGGCCGCGACCGCTGGCCGGCGAGTTCGCGCGCTGGTCAAACGACGGTTACAATTCGCAAGCTAACTTAAATTATATGACACGAGAATATTCAAATCGAACGAAATAGGTTGCAGTTCAATGAACAAACAAATGAAGTGAGGTTCTGTCATCTTTATGCGAAGCGTCGACCAGTGATGAATTCTTATGCTATGACAACTTTTCAGAGTGGTCATTTTTAGGATTCCGTACCCAAAGGGTAAAACGGGATCCTATTACTAAGACTCCGCCGTCCGTCCGTCTGTCTGTCTGTCTGTCTATCTGTCACCAGGCTGTATCTCATGAACCGTGATAGTTAGACAGTTGAAATTTTCACATATGATGTATTTCTATTGCCGCTATAACAACAAATACTAAAAAACAGAACAAAATAAATATTTAAAGGGGCTTCCATACAACAAACGTATTATTTTTTGCTCGTTTTTGCTTGATATTGATAACGGCGATAGGTAGATGCAAATATTCACAGAATATTTAATTATATATTCACTTTAAAAATAAATAAATAAATTAAAATAAAACAAATTTTTATGGGGGGCTCTCATACAATACGATTTTTTTCCAATTTTTTTTTCGGTCTTAATAACGATAACAGGTAGACACTTGAAATATTTTTATAGATAATGGTACGGAACCCTTCGTGCGCGAGTCCGACTCGCACTTGGCCGGGTTTTTCTCCTATTCCAAGTCACTGATAACTTATTTAATTGTCATAAACAGTACTTAAATGTAGTTATGATAAAAATGCTTTATATCTACTGAAATTAACGATGTACCTATGGTGGAATTAACTTATTTACTTTTTCAAAAATATTATCTATACTAATATTATAAAGAGGTTTCCCTTAGTATTTTTGTATGTATGTATGTTTTTAACGAATAAACTTAAAAACTACTGGACCAATTTAAAAAACTATTTCACCATTAGAATGCTATATTAGCGCTGAGTAACATAGGTTATATTCAAAAAAATACTTAAAACGACAATTTAATTTTCCAATACAAAATGATTTGTTTGTTTTGTTGTCATAGAAACCATTGATATATATTTAACTCAATGATGGAAACTGTCAATGCGGTACGAAGTAGTTGTAAATAAATTAGGTATCCAATTGTATTAGCAGAAAAATCATTGTTTAATAAACATATTAATTTAGGTTCTCAATAAAAATAAACGAGCATGGAGCCAAATAGAGCTCATTTGAAATTTTGATACTTGGTGAAGAAACTTGATGATTTTTAAATACTATGTATCGATTACATTGCCCGGTAGTCAAAATCATTTTTGTCGATATCAAAAATCAACCTGAACCTAAGAAGATAAAAAACCAGCTACCAACATTAAAAAACATCTGCAAATTAATTCTATCAAGTCGTATCAAAGTCGAAGGCTACTTAGAGTTGCTTAAACGCATTCAACTGAACTTTCCCGAAGGGGCAGTTCACAGTTCAAGTATTACATCTGAAGGAGGCTTTACAGACAACGCGTTGGGAAAGGGTAAGCTACATCGTTCCCGCACGTCTCTGAAATATGATTTCGATAAGTCGCTAGCCAATGGACTAGCTTGTATTCTGTAATATAGATGATTTAGCTTAATTTTGTTCGTGATCTCGTGTAAAAGAAGATGTTTTACAGGGATAAAGCTTGCATACCTACATACTTGTTTTTATTTGCGGCATGATTGTCTGATGACTGAACTATAATATTAATATAATATATATTGACAAAACCATGTTTATAACTGTAGGCATAAATAAGGTTCTAAGAGGTTTGATTTCTTAAAATATTCAATCAAATTCATAATAATTAATACGAATTTTAGTATTATTATTATCTACATGACAAAAAAATTATTTGAATCATCATCATGAACCTATAATCACGGTGAGATGAAGGCTAATTGACGACCCGTTAGAAACTTAAAAATTAAAAAAGTTTTACTGCTTGGCACTGGCTTTATCTCATGAACTATAACACATAGAGAGATCTGACCCTGAATCCAACACATTTGTCTAATTACTAAAACTATATTAAAGTTTATAAATCTTTTTGTACATTGAGGAAGTAAAGATTTAAAAAAAAAATTACTAGTATCAGCAACACCTAATCCTAATTATTTGAATAGCCGATTAACGAGAACGATCAATTGCCACAGCGATCACTCGCCACAACGATTATAATTATTAATGGTGGCAACAAATAACCAACTTTCTATTAACCCATTTGGACAGAGCAAATATTTCAGCCTAGAGCGATATCGAAAGACGTCATTAAGGGAGACGGAATAACGTTATTAATCTTCCGATATGATGCCGGGAAAAATAATATCGTCGCATGCTCCCGACACCGTGAGATTAACACGTCTGCCCGACCCGCCGCTGGCTTACGTTACGTAAGAATCAAAACAACATTACTCAACACAGAATGAACAAATACTTCATAAAATATGACCGCATCACTAACTTATTTTTTTACTGTTGCTGCTGGGGCATGAGTCTTCCCTATGAATGGATAGGAAGAAAGGGCCATACACCGCCACGCGGACCCACGCGGATTGGTGGTTGTTAACGACAGCTAATGCAGTTGGGACCAACGGTTTAAAGTTTTTTCCGAAGCACGGATGAGTTCCAGATGATACATTTTTGGTAAACCATTCGATAACTGGCTTTTGTGAAAGTTGCTTAATCTTAGCAATCGCTGACCGGGCGCTGAGCGATCGACCTCCTCACCTTACTTCATAAAATACTTTATTAAGGTCTTGACAATGAAGACCTTAGCTCAACTGTAGGACAATATTAGATAGATATATAGATACATAGATAGAGAGATAGATAGACAGATAGATAGAAAGATATAAAGATAGATAGATAGATAGATAGATAGATAGATAGAAGATAGATAGATAGATAGATAGATAGATAGAAAGATAGAAAGATGGATAGATAGATAGATAGATAGATAGATAGATAGATAGATAGATAGATAGATAGATAGATAGATAGATAGACAGAAAAAAGATAGATAGACAGATAGAAAGATAGATAGATGGATAGATAGATAGATAGAAAGATAGATAGATAGATAGATAGATGGATAGATAGAAAGATAGATGGATGGATAGATAGATAGATAGATAGATAGATAGATAGATAGAAGATAGAAAGATAGATAGAAAGATAGAAAGATAGATAGATGGATAGATAGAAAGATAGATAGATAGATAGATAGATAGAAAAATAGATAGATAGATAGATAGATAGAAAGATAGATGGATGGATAGATAGAAAGATAGATAGATAGATAGATGGATAGATAGAAAGATAGATAGATAGAAAGATAGAAAGATAGATAGATATATAGATAGATAGAAAGATAGATAGAAAGATAAATAGATAGATAGATAGATAGATAGATAGTACTTTTATTGCAATACTATTAAACATAAACATGAAAAAACAACTAATTTACAAAGTTATAATTTGACGGTCTTATCGCTTTCAAACGATGTCTTCCAGACAACCAGTAGTTAATTAGGCTATTTAATTACCTTTCTGTCGTAACAATTTAGTTTTTTTGGCAAAATGTACCGCGATAAGCAGTGGCGAAAACGCTCACAGCTAAGTAGTAGGTTGAGATCCGACGCAATGTCGTGACAGAGCTCGATTGAAGAAAGGCAGTGTCAGGTGGATGCATCCAATGAATCTCGCACCATGGGAACGCTTAAGTAAGCATTACGCGAATGGTGTACGAAACCACAGGGCTACATGCATGCTCTAGCATAAGCTGGATAAAACAAATAGAAGAGAATATATCAGAACATGACGTGGCAGATCACAAATGTTGTGCTCTTTAGGATACTTCGAAGCACACACCCTTGGAGTGTGTGGCGCTTGGCATTTGCAATGCAACTTTTTGACAGCAGTGATCATTGTGCTCTCCAACGTAGTCGAAATATGCGGAAGAGATTTTCACCTGGCAAAAAGTTTTTTGGCATAAAAGGTTTTTGGGAGCACTGTTGTTTTCCTACTATTTGAGGTGTCTACTTTTTGTGCTATGAGCAGTTCTTTAGTGAATGTTTGAAAATGGAAGCGCACTTAACCAAGTATTCCTGATGAATTTATGATTGAAATAAGCATCCATCTTCGGCGTTATACGTGAAATAAAAATGGGAAAAGTATCAAATGAGTTATTTTCAAATAAAAGCGATTAAAATATTTTATTAGACACATACACAGGATATATATAAGAAAACCAATCCGTAAAAGTGAAGTGAGCTTGGGCTGGTCACATCTGCCGGCTATACGACGGTAGGTAGACACATGTTTATTATACTTTAGAGACTGATGACAGAAATCAGAAGTGTCACTGAGCAGCTGTGGCTAGAAGATATCAAGACAGTTATGAGTCCAAATATACGAGTGATGGCAATACTTGGATGGGGACAAGAGTGTAAGGCTGTACTTTTTGGGTTTCGGTTTGTCTGAAAGGACAGACAGTCAAAGTTCATTCTAAGTCCGCCTATTATCTACCCGTAGCTACTACTTATGCTGCATCTACACCAACAAAATTATTAGAAGACTTAGCACTTGGTAGAACTACAGAGTAGTTAGTAAAAATACTAAAATCCTTGTCACTGTCGCAAAAGTAAGCCAATCAAAGTAATAGTAATCAACGCAGAATTGAAGTAACTATTCGTTGTTGTGACAACGAATAGTTACTTCAATTCTGCGTTAATATAATAATAACGGTTTCACTGTAATTAAACAAAGCAATTGTAGCGAATCGGATTGCCAACGATATTGTTATGACTGTCGCCCTGAAAGGTTCAGATAGTGTTACCAATTACCTATAATAATGAAAGTAAACATTTCACTGGCTACATTAAAGCAGTCTTGAACGGGCTGAGTTTGATAAAAGTAGCGGAAAGTAGACTTTATGCAGTTGTGAATATTTATGAAGGTTCGGATATTGTAAGTTGGAAGTTCACCGGCGGTACTGGATGCCGCCTATTGTGTAGGTGTATCCAGCTAAAAGTGGGAAAATACGAGCTCCCGCAGCAAACTCCAGACTTGCATATTTATGAGTGTACTTGCAAAGACCTGAGTGATGGGGAAATAAAACAAATGGCCACAACATTGTTGCTCGTTATTTCGAAAGAACAGTTAATGTGTCTGTCTTCTATTGTTGGCCATTCTTTGGATTATGAAGTTTAAGGAGATTGTGAATACGGTGTAACTTCTGTTTTAAATAAATGGCATGGCAAGCATTTATTCCTGTTTTAAACCTTGGTTCGAATAAACTTTTATATTATTATGTAACAACTAATTATCTTTCGTACTAACTGGCTAACACTTTAACGTAAAACGAATTAATTATTAATTATTCTCCGCATAAATTATAAAAAAAAAATATCGATACGCACGTATTTAGGCAACATCAAATTGACCGAAGTATACTAATTAACAATAGATCTTCACGTTAAATGAATTTTGATGCTATTACTAGCGTTTAAAACTTAAACACAAATGTTGAAAAAATTTCCAATTTCGGCGGGCTGGTTAGAACCACGATAGCTCAATTGGAAGAGCACCTGACCCGGAATGTCAGAAGGGTGCAGGTTCAAATCCTGCTCGTGGAAATTTTTTCAACATTTGTGTTTTTGTAATTTGTTCGCAACAAAATTTGCGTTAAAAATTATTTAAACATTTATTTAAAACTTATTTTACATACTCTCTAAATATAAGTAATGTTTGATTTTCTATATTGCCAAGCTATGTTGAATACTTACAGACATTGCGTCACCAATGTGATCACCAACTCGCATCTGGCAAGCGTGGTGATTAAGCCATTACCCATCAATTGTAGCGATGACTTGATTTCAATGATGGAGGCCTTTGCCCAGCAGTGGGACAGTATATAGGTTATTTACTTACTACTTTTTTACAGACATTGCGTCGATCAAGTTGATACTATTATATTACTATAATTCATTACAAAAAAATTACCTATTTCTACCGGTTTGCTGCAACATCTTGCTTACCTGTATTCTAGCATGGCCTAATAATGATTCTACTTAGTGATTAATTAATATAGCACCAAAAAAAGGCCTCAGGGTTTGCAAGTTAACTACCAACCGGAGCGTAGGTATGCTAGTTTGCCAATTCAGTTGAATAAATAGAAAATTAGCAAGCTTTCGAAACTTTCCACTTTCAGATTTCAGCAAATATATCCAGTTTGGAATCTGGAAACTGTAGTTAGATATTATTCTAACTCTCCGCTCTCCTGTGACTCGGTCTTTTAGAGATTAGGTTTAACTGCTTACTCGCTCTAAAGTTACTTTTAACCATCGCGGTTGGCCCACTTTTGTGGCTCACTTGTTCAAGATTACGTTTTAACAAGTAAGTAGTACAAAACGCTAAGTGGTTTTGAGGTGAACTTCGTGCTCTCGTAGTTACGAATATCTGTACCTACTTGGAAGGATGACGTCAGGAGGGTGGTGGGATTGAACTGGATGCGGGTTGCACCAAAAGCGAGACGAATGGCGACAGCTAAAGGAGGTCTACCCGTTCATGTTGGCTGATAATTATTTTATTGCCATGAAGTAAAATAAGAAGATGAAGAAGTACCTACTTAGGTATGTAAAGGTACAGTTTTGTCGTCACTAATAGTTATTCACTATAGTCACTATAGAGGAGCTCGATGGCGCAGTGGTTAACGCGCCCGGTCTGCGAGTGCAGAGGTCAAGCAACTTTCGCAAAGGCCGGTCATCGGATGGGTGACCAAAAAATTATCATCTCGAGCTCCTCCGTGCTTCGGAAGGCACGTTAAGCCGTTGGTCCCGACTGCATTAGCAGTCGTTAACAACCACCAATCTGCACTGAGCCCGCGTGGTGGTTCATGGCCTGTTCTCCCTATCCATCCATAGGGAAGGCTCGTGCCCCAGCAGTGGGGACATAAATGAGCTGATTGATGATTGATGATTGATGAATAGTTATTGAAACCTATGACAATAAATTTGAAGTACCTCTATGTTCTAGATATGTGATAACCAGTCGCAGACCCAAAGAGTTCCAGGTTAAATTAACAGCTGGGATAAGATTGGTGATAGAGCTTGTTCTTACGCGTCTCGTTTTCTCAAGCGCAACAACACTGCTACAATATTGCTTTATGAGCTCATGGTACACCTGAAAAGGTTATGCTCTTTTGAGGGTAAAAGCCATGCGCTTCTGCTTTAAAATATTGTTTTGTAAACTTGCGTTTTACACTAATGGACTTGTGTTTATGTGTGTACATATAATACGGAATACGGAAACTGGTTTGAATATATTGTTTTCTAAAGTTTACGCAAACAGCCGCGTTTCTACTCGCGTTTATTTTATGCATTCATTTAATTTTATCTTGACATTTCCCTTTACAGGGTCACAGGGAGACCGTCTCCCTGTGACCAAGTTGTTTCATTTCAATGGATTGAGTGTTTTCTACCAAATCACGTTTACATGAAATACTAAAGAGAGTGTAAACCCAGTTGCTCATCCTCAGATGGGATGGGGGCCGATCGTGAATGGGAAAGGCACCAACTTTTTTATTTGAACGTAAACTTTGGGTACAGTCGTTTTGCTCGGGGACACGTAATGTATCGTTACTGGGCGAGTCTTTGATTAGCTGCATCTCTTATTTATTTAGATGTGCGTTTCCTATTTGGGTGTTTTACTAAAAACATAAATTATTTTTGTGTTCAATACTCATGCTGGCTTGCAGAAGCTCATTCATGGCATAAATTCATGTGTGATACAATTGTTAATTATTTTGTTTAATTTAAATAATAAATATTTTATTTTCAATCCAGTATTCTACAGGGCACCTAAGCATTCTGTAGAATGCCTATTACGTTCAGGCAAAATATTATTAAATGAATGAAAAAGTGTAAGATTTCCATATGAACCCATTAATCAAACCCACAGTGAGATGGCAATAACAATACCAGTGGATCTGTAAAGCTAAACTAAAGAATTGGTTGTACCAATTAATCATATCAACATTCTGTCTTATTGATTCTATATAACTCTATGTTTTGCAAGGCTCTTCTCTATGTTTGTAACAAAATATGTTATATTTATGGGTCCAAGACAAAAGCTATTACGTGTTAAATGTGCCACTTCACATTATAGTCGCAAAACAGAAACAGCGAGTACAAAGTTAAGATCGTGTTTTATTTGCCGAATCAATTTTCGTAATTTTCAATGGGGATGATCTAGGGGCAATTTTTTATTTATAAATAGTAGTAGATACAGTTTTTATGAGTTTAGTTTCAAGTAGTTTAATTTACAAATTACTCATATTATAAGATCAATGTTAGCAATTAAGTTTATACTCATTTTCCTAAGTAAATCAGATACTTATCTCCATAAGAACAGTGGAATTAATATTTGTCCTTTTGCATCGATAGTCGAGTATTCTATCGCGGCTTACATGTTATGTAGCGGAGTAGCATCAATGTGATCGACATTTTTTTCCTTTAAATATTATTATAAAATAAGAGTAGCATTAAAAAACCGGCCAAGTGCGATTTGGACTCGCGCACGAAGGGTTCCGTACTTTATGACGTATTAAAAAAAACTACTTACTAGATCTCGTTCAAACCAATTTTCGGTGAAAGTTTGCATGGTAATGTACATCATATATATTTTTTTAGTTTTATCATTCTCTTATTTTCAGTTTAGAAAAAAAATGATATTAGAAACCTTAATATCATTTTTGAAGACCTATCCATAAATACCCCACACGTATGGGTTTGATGAAAAAAAATTTTGAGTTTCAGTTTTAAGTATGGGGAACCCTCAATTTTTTTTGTTTCTTTTCTATTTTTGTGTGAAATTTTAATGCGGTTCACAGAATACATCTACTTAAAAAAAAAGTGGCTGTGACATACGGACGGACAGACAGACAGACAGACAGTCAGACAGACTTGACGAATCCATAAGGGTTCCGTTTTTTGCCATTTGGCTACGGAACCCTAAAAATAGGGGTCAGCAATTGATTTAATCTTTAGACACAATTTAATACTTTAATACAGACCACCTGATTCCCGGCTGTCATTTCGTAAAATTTTATATGTTATTTTTTGGCGACGAAAGTTGTGTCGACTGCTGGACTTAAAGTATCGAACACGGGTAGCATTACCCTAAGACAGCCAATGTGAAAATAAATGAAAATAAAAAATGAAAAATGAATCGAAAATAAACTTAATTTTTTTTAGCTTTAACTAAACATGAATAAGTGTATCAACTGGTTTTAATAGTCAACTGACTTACCTTTAAACAATCAAAGCAGATGCTCATTAGCCGAACAGGATAGATACCTGAAAAAATTTAGAGAGTTTATAATATTATACGATTTTATACACTATAAAAAAACAATACGTTGTCATAAAACTATGTGTGCCGCAGTGAAATGTTTGTAGCGATAGACGACTCGGGACGATGGGAATGATGTCGATCGGTCACACGTCCTTGGTATGCCTCGGCGACGACCTCAAGTGATTTGCGAAGCGGCAAGCGAATTTCTAGTGCATAGCGCGTTACTTCACTTGGAAGTCTTGTGCCCATTTTCAACCAGTTAAGATCACACTTGCTTGGGTAAAATTGTTAGCTAAAACGTTAGAGGCAAAACCATGGTCGTTGGTGAAAATGGGTATTAAATTACAATCTTGCAAGTTAAGCAAATTTCGTAATGCTGTGTTACCAGATAGGTGACCAAATATGTTGAGTCCCTCTGTGCTTTGAAAGGCACCATGAACCGTTGGCCCCAAGTGATTTTGATAGCAGATAGTTGCAACCCACCAACCCGTACTGTCCAATTATTTGAGGTTCATGTTAAAAGACCTAAGAAGCAGTACGAATTTTTTAAATGACGTTGATGATAACTTTTTACAAACCTGAATATTGCTATCAAATTAATTTAAAAATACACACGTACCAGGATTACACTGAGAGATTACAGTCTATCGATTGGGCGAGTGCAATCGAGAAACAGCCGAGCGTTAGCTCAAACTCTCGCAAAAAATATCGATGAATCGGTTAGATGCATGCGAAATGAGATAATCTGCGCTACCGAAAAAACTCCCCCGAAAATTCGCACGACAGATACGAGTAGCACAATTTAAATCACGTTCGAACTATAGGGCATGCCTGTCGTTTAAGTAACGACTGGGCCGTTTCGCCACCTTCCAAATTCACATCGCGTTTAACTCAGAAACTTTTTACGATTATTGCTACGATTTTTGATCCCTGACGGAGGCTACCTCCGACGTTCGCCCTCGCATTTATTAGCCGCTAAATGATAATAGCCCCTCGTGATCAAGAATTTATACAGAAGGCATTTAATAGAAGTTACTTAAGTAAGGTAGCGTTCACTTTAGAGTGAACGCTACGATTGTTTGTTTGAGACTAGACATTAACTGGAAATATTGTGTTTAAATTCAACTGGGTTAAAATTACATTTGTCAAAACTGTAAGATTTTCAGCTTTCGCTTTGAATTATAATAAAGACTTGTTCTATTAATTGAGAGCTCGTGTAGCCAAAAGTCCTGGGTTCAATTCCTAGGTTGGGCAAAGTTGACTTCATTTCAAAACGTTGCCCATCTGTGGGATAGTGTAAAGGCTACTATATCATTGGTCAGGTAGAAGAAGTGCTTCCTTACCACCCACAAGCTATAATTTTCAAAGCTGACAAGACGACCCGAAACTGAGTATCTACATATATGTTGATCGTTATGCAAAAACTTTGTACCCCTTTTTACGAAAATTGCGTGGACGGAGGAGCACACTTAAGTATAGTTTATATAGAGGATTGCAAAATGTTAATATTTTTTTAAAATTATGTATGAAAATACATTAAATCAATAAAACAAGCATTACACACACTACCATGTATTTGACACAGGCGCATATATACTCTTTTCAAAAATTTCAAAAATGGAAGTAGAGCGACCGAAATCTGTCAATGCCAATCCAAACTCACATTCTATCTTTTTTAATTTTTCATTGCTTAGGATACAATCTGTGCAGCTTTAATAAAATTACGGTCAAATTTCGACCAATGGGCGACCACTAGTTAATTTAAAAATGCAAAATGAATTCGACATTGGTGATAATTAAAGTTTTTATTATTATTGTTTTGAAAGATAGAACATTTTTAACAACGTTTGTATGACAGCATGCCATTAAGCTAAAATATAATACTCGTAATATGACATGCTCAAAGCGAGAATAATACGGAAGTAACGCATTTAATTATACTACCATCGCATTTGCCAAAAGCTACGACTTTACATTTTGGCAAGCCCCTACCGGATTTGACACAGTGAATTTCGTAAAGTATTTGGCTATGTCCTGATTTGAATTATCTCTAATAACAACAATAAACTGTCACAGCTCTTTAAACTTTTACAGTTAATAAAAATAAATAAAGTTATTTGAATACTTGTTACAATCATCGACATAAGTCCAAAAACGTCCCATTGATGGCTTTAGACTATTTTTCTTTTAATAATAATTATGTAATATACCATTAGCTATACGACAGTAATTATCATCATCATCATCATCAGCTCATTTTTATGTCCCCACTGCTGGGGCACGAGCCTTCCCTATGGATGGATAAGGAGAACGGGCCATAAACCACCACGCGGGCCCAGTGCGGATTGGTGGTTGTTAACGACTGCTAATGCAGCCGGGACCAACGGCTTTACGTTCCTTCCGAAGCACGGAGGAGCTTGAGATGATAAATTTTTGGTCACTCATCTGATCACCGGCCTTTGCGAAAGTTGCTTAACCTCAGCACTCGCAGACCGGGCGCGTTAACCACTGCGCCATCGAGCTCCTCGACGACATTATGGCAATACCTGTAATCAGTGAACATATTAGACTTAGAAATTTGTAATCAGTATTATGAATGTGGAATATGTATTGCTATTGGTGTACCTCTTCAAAAAACTAATAATTAACAATGATTCACTTGTCGATTTGGTAAAACAAAATTTTTGGTATGGCGACAGACATAGAAAATATGGCGGTAGCTTGCCCAGAGGAACAAGAAAAGCACTAGCACCTACAATTTGTCCGCCGCCACCCGAGGACGCCTCGGTGGCTGAGTGGCAGAGTGCTCGGGCCGATAACTAAAGGTCAGGGTTCAATTCCCAGGTCAGGTAAAATGTATTTCGGATTTTGTGATCACCAACCCGCATTTGGCAAGCGTGGTGATTAAGCCATTACCTATCAATTGCAGCGATGACTTGATTTCAATGATGGAGACCTTTGCCCAGCAGTTGGACAATTATAGACTGTTTACATCCGAGATCGAGCCATCAACCCATGCGAAACTGGGTCTTGCGTAACCACTACACTACAAAGGCTATTAACACACACGTACCAGGAAACACCTCCACCACCAACAACACCACAGAGAAAATAGGCACCACCACGCGGGCCCCGTGCGAATTGGTAGTTGTTAGCGACTGCTAATGCGGATCGTGCTCGGTGGCGTGCACTTCGAGAGGCCTATGTCTAGCAGTGGGCTAGTATAGGCAGATGATGATGATGATAATGATGATGATGATAATGATGATGATGATGATGATAATGATGATGATGAATGCAGTCGGTACCGAAAGCTTTACGTGCCTCCCGAAGCACGGAGGAGCTCGAGATGTAAAATTTTTGATCACCTATCCAATGACCGGTCTTTGCAAAAATTGCTTATCTTCAGCAATCGCAGACTGAGTGCGTTTACCACTGCGCCAGCGAGTTCCTCAGATGAGCAGTATACCTAAGTTTAATTAAACATAAACCCCAAAATAACAAATACCTTACATTTACATTCGAATGTTGCATCAATGTTTCCACGAATGTCTATAGAGTTCGAAATAATTGAAAATGGTGTTGAGTCAGAAACTGGAAAGCGAAGTTGGACAGGAAAGTTAAGGACTACGTTCCCGAGACTCGGACCGCAGAACACAATAATTCGCCTTCATCAAACATTCAACTTTATTCGGATACAGTATAAATAGCTCTACAACCTGTACTATCTGAATTGGTTTAAACATTAATGCATTGCACAAAAGATCCCGACGGGTCGAAGTGTTACTGCAAGAAGGAAACCTCAGCAGGCCCCACTAAGATAAGATAAGATAAGATAAACATTAATGCATAATTAAATTAGTAAGTGAATGAGTTATTGATGGAAAAAAGACTGCTTGTTTCATAAATTATTTGAAAGTGCTATATTTTGTTTATTACCGTGCCATGCCATTCGATTATAAGCGTGTGTTTCATTCTGCTACTTGTTAAATGTTTTTTTTTATAACAAGGAACTGATAAGTTTTTTTCTAACTTACTACGGTTTGGTAAATGGCGTTAAGGCCTTTAATACAGAATCCTCAACTGCTTGATTATTGATTGTTTAGTTATTATCAAATTATTGACCGTTTGATACTCTCATCACACAGAAAATTATTTTGAAGTACAAGGGTGATTTCTGATCAGAAATTAACGAATGACTATTATCATCAATGATAACGACGAGCCTTTCTTTAGAAAATTATATGAGGAGCAAGTAATGTATGGCTTTGAATTTGATATCATATACTCAAATGTTTCAGACGCATAACTCTCCTTTTACAATTTAATTTGCGTGAAAGCCAACACAGTGAAAATAAGCTGACAAATAAGTAAAACAATAATGACCCGTAGAGAGTTTGAGAAAACGTGCGTGTATAAACTAATTTGACAGAATTCGTAATAAAAATTTACATAATGCGAGAAAGACCACCCCGCGAGTAAACACAAGCGGGAATTTTATTTTCATATCCACATTTGTATACAGAATGTAAATTAGAAAGAGTCTTATTCTGTGAACGGCGTCAGGTTATTTGGCTCAATGTCGCGCTGCCGCTTGACGAATAAAAATTTATACGAATAAAGCTCCTCGAAACACATTCGCTACCTACAAATGCTGTCAGTTAAATGAAAATGTTGTGATGAATTTTAATATAATTTTCGTCTCGTTACGCGCTTATTACGCTCATGTAACGCTTCTTTCCTTTTATTTTTATATCGTGTTTTATATTGCGTAAGTGAAATATTTGGAAGTTAAAAGGGTTTTTAACATGTGGAAATATATCTGAGTTCAAATGAAGGGTGTAATCCTACTTAAGTTTGCGTGTATACGGCTACACGTTTTGAAAGTTCACGGTCACAAAAACAGTATCTCCGTCACCGATAGGGAAGACAGAATTCAGAAATAAGTCAAGAGGCATATTATGTAATACTTCGTTAAACTTTACCTACGCAAAAGAAATTCGTACATTTATACGATTATCAAGATTTTATCATTTTCATCATTGTTCATTCAACTGTATATCAGTATTTCATGTTAACTGAAAGCCAATGGAACTTGTTTATAAAAATTAACTTACTTAATTAATAAAAATAAATATAGACTAGTAATTCGAAAATTAGTAAATGCGTTTGAAAAATTTAGCCGTGACTGACACAAAACTTTTTTTAACGTTTTTTTATAAGCAGTGTTTAGGGGGATTCAATCATTTATTAATATCGATTCAGTGATGTAATGATGGCGAAATAATTTATTGTAAATCAAATAGGTGTCATATAAACGACCGACGACGAGCGCGAACTGTTAGCGGCTAACGTTTTGGTCGTGAATATAAAGCAACTTTTACAATATCTAGTCTCCTGATCAAATTTAATGAATGTCTCTGTACTGGTTGCTATCGTAAATATTAATTCTTTAACCTGTCGTCTGCTGTGAATACAGACACAATAGAATTTCAAGGAGCTCGATGGCGCAGTGGTTACCGCGCCTGGTCTGCGAGTGCTGAGGTTAAGCAACTTTCGCAAAGGCCGGTCATCGGATGGATGACCAAAAGTTTATCATCTAGAGCTCCTCCGTACTTCGTTAACAACCACCAACCCACACTAGGCCCGCGTGGTGGTTTTTGGGCAGTTCTCCCTATCCATCCATAGGGAAAGCTCGTGCCCCAGCAGTGGGGACATAAAATGAGCTGACGATGATGCTGATGATGTAAGACGGATCTGGCGCTAAGCAGACGAAAGGTTAAACGTAAAGAATCAATTAGCGGGTCAGGAAGGCTAGTGAGACGTAATTTTGCTCCACTACCTGTTTTCGCATTTGGACTCCGCTTCTGCTTAAATCAAGTAGAGCATAGTCCTCTGCCAACTCATAAGTTAAAAATAAACTTTATTTGACGAAGGATTCCTTCACATTTAAACGTATATGGTGCAAAACGGATACAGTTCCAGCACACAATTGCGGATTCGCACGCACTATTACCATTCGCATCGGCTAGCACGGTGGGCACACCAAAAATGGTGTAACTACATACAGCCACATCGTATTGAATGTACAAAATCGAATCGGTGTATCCCTATGGGATGAATGGAAAAAAATGTTTTGTTGCGAATGCCGCTCTGCGTCCCGTTGTCCACTGAAAGATTTACAGCATTCCATTACGGGCGCACGAAGCGTAGGTGCCTACTGTGTGTGCTATACCCTATAGCGCACTTTTGATATACTGCTAATACAACCTACTGTGGAACTTGTAAGAGTATTAAAGTCGGTTAAGAGCGATAGAATTGGTTACGTTACTGTCTGTGTTTTGTTTTTTACAGGACAGGTGATATTGACGTCTTTAACAGAGATTGGTGGGAGATCGTCAAAGATCAAGTCTCGAGTAGTGAAAAGATAAACACATTTTATACGAAAAAAAATATAATTCGACAAAAAAACTCTGCCAAGCTTATCTAAATAAGATTTTATTAATTATGAACTATTTCATATAACGTTAGTGTTTGATAAACTGTAGCTGGTCATGATCTATAAGGGGACATTGTATGTGTTTCAAGCTACTAAATTGACCAGTCCATCTGTGCTATTTTTAAGAGAGCTAAGAGCCCGCCTTCGCTTCATACATTTCTCGCGCTCCCGTTATATATAGGTGCCTAAGTTTATTTTCGTTCAGAACACTTCTTGTTTACTATCCATCATATCGCTGAGGCACTGCCTTCCTATTTATTTGCCATGTTCGATTTTAGTTTCCGACATTCTCCCTTTTAAATTGAACTACTGAAAAGTGGTTTATTTTTAAGGCATTATGAACTTGCAAAACGTCTAATGGTCCTATTTTTTTAATAATTATAGTAGGTAAATGCTAATTAACTCTTGGGTGTTAATGTTAGTTATGTTAATATCGGAAATCAATGACGTACAATATACTGGGATTGCTTAAGAATCAAGGGTAACTTTGACAACAGGTGGTGGTGCAAGATGGAGAGGCCTGTGTCCAGCAGTGGACTAGTGTAGTCTAATGATGATGATTGAAATAGTTTTTGATCTTCTTGTAAGCCAGACTCCTAAGTCTGACTTACAAGTGTCCTAACACATGACGCTAGAGACAACGTTATTAGCAGCTACGTAAGAATCTAGGAGCTCGATGGCGCAGTGGTTAACGCGCCCGGTCTACGAGTGCTGAGGTTAAGCAACTTTCACAAAGGCCGGTCATCGGATGGGTGATCAAAAATTTATCATCTCGAGCTCCTCCGTGCTTCGGAAGGCACGTAAAGCCGTTGGACCCGACTGCATTAGCAGTCGTTAACAACCGCCAATCCGCACTGGGCCCGCGTGGTGGTTTATGGCCCGTTCTCCCTATCCATCCATAGGGAAGGCTCGTGCCCCAACTGTGGGGACATAAAATGAGCTGATGATGAAGAATCTAGATCTGCAGCTGTTAGAGTTACCTACATGCATCTAAGTAAGATTTTTTTTAAATGTCTAATAATATAAGTATATATTTTTTATTTAAGTATGTATGTATGTGTGTAAAGGGTATTATTTGTACTTATTTATTTAATGTTAGCGCACTTCCTCTATCTCTTTCTTGGATTATCTAACCAAAGGTTGTCTGGAAGAGATTGCTTGTAGCGATAAGACCGCATTTGCCCATATACTAGCTTTAAGTTTTTGTTTATATTAGATAAAATTCCATTCAATTGTGTGTGAGCAATAAAGAATTTATCTATCTATCTATCTAAGATAGCTTAATGTTTCGGGCACCTGGCCCAACTTGCCTGAAGCTGCGGATTCGAATTAGAAATAGAAATAAACATTAACCGTCTTACAAATAAACAAAGAATGAGCTTCGAATAGTTATTTCGTGTTTTGTCTCTTTTACTCTAAGTTGAAATGACGTTTACATGACAGGAACAAAACACGGCATAACTATGCAGAGCTTTTTCTTTGTTTATTTGTAAGGCACTTAAACTTACATACTATTTGACAAGTAAATAACATAAATAGGTTTATTAGAAAACAAGGGTATACATGCCAAAATAATAAAGTTGCCAGCGGTTTCCACACTAGGACGAGCCTGACTTGTAGCAAACCAAATTAACAATGATGCGAAGAAAGTGAACTAAAGAATGATATTAAAAATTAAAAAAGAAGTAGAATAATATAATAGGCGGCATTATTATATTATAATATAATAATAAACTGGCTACGATTCGGAGACCTCTTTGGGGAAACCGAGGGGTTTGTCTGTGCAATTGCAGGCGAAGTCATGATGACGAATAATTATCGGAAGTATATCCTGAAGGACGGTACGGTCGACATCTGTCGGGCATGCCGCCGTCCAGGTGAATCACTCCGACATATTATTTCTGGTTGTTCTCATCTTGTTAACGAAGAGTATTTGCACAGACACAACCAAGTAGCCAGAATAATTCACCAGCAACTTGCTCTTGGATATGGCATTGTTGAATCGGAGGTGCCGTACTATAAATACGCACCTGCGCCAGTACTCGAAAATGGTCATGCAACGCTCTACTGGGATCGCTCTATCATTACGGACAGAACTATTGTCGCCAATAAGCCTGATATAGTGGTGGTCGACCGATCCCAGCGCCGGGCAATACTGGTTGATATCACCATACCTCATGATGAGAACCTTGTGAAAACCAAGAAGGACAAGCTCAGTAAGTACCTTGACTTGGCTCACGAGGTTACCGCCATGTGGGATGTGGATTCAACCATTATTGTACCGATAGTCGTTTCGGCTAACGGTCTTTTAGCCAAGAGCTTCGATCAACACCTAGAGAGGCTCTCGCTGAAACGTTGGGTCAAGGGTCAGATGCAAAAGGCAGTACTCCTTGACACGGCACGTATTGTCAGGCGGTTCCTCACTCTGCAGCCCTAACCACCGATAGCTTGGGTCTATCCCCGCTGCCAGTGGCAACCTAGGTTAAGTTTTTTATAATATTTTATATTGTAAATATGTTCTTATATAAAATATTATAATTTTTTTTTAAAGATATATATTTATTAAAGAGAATAATAATAACTTATGCTCGTGGTAACTTCATGCTTTGTGCGTGAGTGTGTGTGTATGTGTCTGTGTGTGTTCCAACATTTTCTGACATTACACCATTTTATTTATCTTATCTTATCTTGGTGGGGCCTGCTGAGGTTTCCCTCTTGCAGTAACACTTCGACCCATCGGGATCTTTTGTGCAACCCCGTCCTTTTACTCTTCTTCCTCTGTAAAGATAGATGCCATAAGTTTGGCCACGTCCTTAAGAGCAAAGAGCCTGTAGTCCTCCGGTTTCAGATAAGCCGACCCCAGGAGTCCCATTCTTTTCCTAGCCAGAGAGTCACAGTCACACAGTAGGTGCTGCATTGACTCCGTTTCCTCTCCACATGCCTTACATAAGCTGTTTGTTGATAGATGCATTCTGTGGAGCATTTGTTTTGTGGCATAGTGCCCTGTCAAGGCACCGATGGTTAATCATTTTATTTAATAAAAGATCTCCAACAAATAGTATCGTAGTGGCACCAGTGTTTGACATTTTATTATTTCTTGTAAAAAAAAAATATTTTTTTTTTACAAAAAATATAAAGAATATTATAAAGAGGAAACCTTTGTATTTTTGTATGTATGTATGTTTGCAACGAATAAACTCAAAAACTACTGGACCGATTTAAAAAATTATTTCACCATTAGAATGCTACATTAGCGCTGAGTTACATACTTAGGCTATAATAAAAAAAGAAAAAAAAAAAGAAATGCGGTATGAAATCCGCTGGTCAGCTAGTATTTAATAAAAGATCTCCAACAAATAGTATCGTGGTGGCACTTCTTGAAAAAAAATTTTAATATATTTTTTTTAATATAAAGAATTTCATTGAAATTCTACTGGATGACAGCTAGGAAACAGGGGTTTGTATAAAATTGTTTTTAAAGTGACACATCAGTTGCTGACCCCTATTCCTGGTTCGTGTCAATTACTGGTGCCACTACTATACGTGTATATACAAAAGGTCAATATTTCCTGCGACCTACTCCAATTATAAAATAATTATTAATAACTGAGGAACACTTATGGAGCAATAGCAGCGGTATTGCCACCAAATAATGAACCGTATGCACTTAAAATAAAGTTGAAAAGCAATTTTAAACTTACAATAAACTTACAATTAACCCGTCAACAGTAAGTTCACGGGTTAAACGGGAAAACCTATAATTAGCTAGATTGTCGTTTAAAACAGCTTAAACCTGCGACAATAGGTCAACAGTTTGAATCAGCTTATAATAAACCTTTTAACGGTATTGTAGAAATATAACGACTAAGAATTATAGCAATCATAATCATAGCGACACATAAACAAGAAGATGAATAATTGAAAGTAGAAATGCTCATTACAATGATTACAGAATGTTGATTAATCAATGTTGCATTAGTTTATACTGGCATAATATTGATTGTTTGAATGAAATGAAATGAATGAAATGAAATGAAATGAATGAATGAAATGAAATGAATGAAAATATTCTTTATTGTACACCATACATGAGACTTAGAGAGGACAATACAAGAAGAGGTACAAATGGCGGCCTTATCGCTAAAAAGCAATTTCTTCCAGGCAACCAAGCAGGCAAGGCAATAAGTTTGTTCTGAACAAGAAGAATTTTTTCTTGCCTAGGTCGGCAGAAATAAGTGCTGAGGCATTAGACCGTTATCTACTTTAATGTAGCACCTACTTTTTGATAGTAGCTTGGTTGTAACGTGCATGTAGTTAAAGTCGCGACTTTTGTTGCTAAAATCGGAGTTCGGGAGAAAATTATTACTGAAATGTGTAAATGTGTAATGTGTAATTTATTTGTTTAGTTATTTATAGGACTGCCAACATAGAATACAGTAAAACATTTAAAAGAAAAATGTTCATATAATTACAATAATAAAAAATGAGAAATAATAAATTGATCCACAAAAAAATAGTAGGCTAGCACCTAAAATGCTAAGTTAGCATCTAAATAGTAGTTTAGGTGCTAACTTTGTATTTTTAGGTGCTAACTTAGTATTTTTGTGGGTTAGGTTAGGTTAGTTTGGTGATCGATTAAAAACAACCCATAAAAAATTACAATAATTGAGAGCAAAAGTACTATAAATAAACTCAAAACGATGGTGATAGCTCTATAGCTATAGGTATTTACTCATGTGGCTATATGCAGGCAGACTTGAAACCAGACCTCCATGTCTGAAACCGGTGGTCTACTGGAAATAGCTAATGGTAATATAAAAATAAACATGTTATATTAAAGCCCGTACATTCGTAAAAGGATTCCACTTCCACTTTATACTACAACAAATATTTGAGATTATTCTAATTAAAAATGTAATACGTCATTAACCTTTGTGGTATAATTTGACGACTGGTAATTATTGAATTTATTGTCTGTTAAAAGAGGTTTTAATACAAACAAAATAAAAAGCCTGAGAAAATCCACTAATTAGAACAATGCTTGCTTACACACCGATTATTTCGTTCAGTGAAAAGTTTAAGCAAATTAAATTGTCCTCATGACGACTATTATGACTGTACAGAGTACAGTCGTTTAATTTTGTTCGAGTAACCGCAAATTATTTGTATTAAATCTACATTTCATTAACGAACACGTTTAATTATCTGTAACTGAGTTTATTCGGGTAATGAACTGTACCGATTAAAATGTGGAACCTATTGTTTTCGTGTTCGTTGATGCTGTGGATATTCGAACAGATCGCTTCTGGTCTTTTTTAATGATAAATAATGAGATATTATAGCTACAGCTTGGTACTTGGTGCATGGTTTAAAAATTGGTTATTCTATATTGAATTTGACATTAAATTTAAAGAAAAAACGTCTGTTTCTTGTGGGGCGCGTGGGGCTTCTACGTAATTACGACTTTTTGCACCGGAATCCGCTAAGCTTTTTTTTGAGCCACTGATAGACTGATCTCCCTATATCAGTATTATTAACTGCTTTTTTACATTATTATACAGCATAGTTTTATAAATATTTTCGTTGGATATGTTACATGATGAATTATTAATTCGAGACAGATTATTATAATCAATAGTTTAGTCTCCTTTTTAAAAAAAATTCATTTTGTTATGATTGGTTGAAATGAGACAAGATTTTAAAGCAGCTTAGAGGGCTGTGCCGATACAACACATGTACACCCGACATATTTTTTTTATTTAATTTTGTAGTTTAATGTGTACGCTCATTATGTCTTGCTTTCTAATTTTATTTTAAGTTAAAATGTTTTTGTTTTCTCAGTAAGTGAATATTGTAATTCTTTATGAGAAAATAATGTTCTTAAACCAGACATGTATCTTTTATAATACGTTTCCTAAGTATATGAAAAATTCATTTTTAATATTAATTTTGATACTTTTAACATTTTAGCTACTTATTAGATACCTTCCAAGAAATAAAATTAGGTGCATCGAAACTTGGCTAGCAACTTAGCAAAAGGTAGGTACAGACCAAGATAAAGTGAGATTTAGCGAGAGTTAATTCGAGAGTATATCTCATGTTTACCTAGATTTACGGGATGTTTTAACCTTGCCGAGCTCCAACATCTCACTTGACGGAGTTTAACCCGAGATCACTTATGGGTTTGGGATTTAGAACAACTTCGAAGTTTGATATTCTGTTGTGTTAATCCTATTATGCCTTCGTTAAGAAAATGTTTTAGAAAAAGAAAGTCTAAAGATTTTGTAGCTGAAAACAGAATTTGAAAGAAATAACTTGTCTGTGGGTAGCCATATTTCAAGTGCTATTTTAATAACAATAAATAAATACAGCATTTAAAAAAAATTACAATATGAAATAAAAAAATAGGAATTGCTGAAGGAACAGGTCGATTGCAGCATAGCTTTTTATTTTATTTCTTATTTAACTTATAATTAGATGTCTCTAGATATAGACTCTCTTAGATTCAGATTTATTGGACCTAAAAACCAGTAAAATATAAGCAGAGACATAAGAATGAGGGCTTACTTGCCATTATTTAGTTTTATCCTTGACACAGGGTAGAAACATCTCTAGTCTTACTTATTTACTCCGATGGTTCAGCGACAAGAGCTAGTTCACTCTATCATTTATATTGACTTATACTATAATAAAAACAACACAAAACGCAAGAAAAAATTTCAAACCCTGTGTTCAGTAAAATCATTAATATTCTTTGACTTAGTATGGTTTTTTTTTTAATTTACCTTTTTAAATTGTATTACGTAAAACCTAATTATCGTTATATTGTTTGTTTCCCAAATAAACTCAAATAAAATAAAATAAACCTTTTGATTGGTGTACGCTCGATCACAAATCTTTGTTTAAAATTCAATCTCTTCTTCACTGTAGCATTACGCAAAGAGGAAGGAATTGAAACTGCAAATGTCAACATAAAAACCGAACGTGTTTCTATTTTCGAAAAGGCTTAACAAAGTTAGTTTTAGAGGGGCTCTTTAAAATTTACTAGAATTTACGTAAGTGGTTACTTTTATATCATCAGTGGCCCTTACCGTGGTATACTTATTCGATACATACTCACTAGTAATTCAACAATGTTCTACAGCAAAATGAGTCGTGATTCTCGTGTGACAAAGCGTGCCGTTTATTTTGCTGGACGCTAACATTAATTTGAGGATGCCGTGAGGCCATAAACAGACAGTGGTAGTGGCTGCGGTGTGACCTGCGATACGAGGAGCGGTATGGTGCCGAGCGGTCTCGATGGCGGCATTGACATCACGGGACATATATTTTTTGTAAATAATTTATTCATAAATTTGTACGCTTAACAGAAAATTTGAAAATTTTCAAACATCTTTTGCATGCGTATGTTGTTATTCGTATCTGTATTTGCGGCGCGGGTTGACTTGATGCTAAATGCTTGCTAAATGCTTGCAGATGCTAAAGCTGAAGAGCGTGGTTCCTTTATGCGGCATTCGCTGCTTTTAACGCATTTCGGGTCATAATCGTAGCTACAAAGTTATGACTACGCAAGGAGTTATTTGTGTAACGCATTACTATTGTACGAACTATGTATTCAGTGAGCCTAAAATGAACATTTATCAAAATCGCATTGTAAACATTGTAATATTGTCATAAATTCTATGAAATTATTTCTGTCATTGTTGGTTACATTTACCGACGTTGTGGCCATGAAGTTATCTACACTTTCGTGGCTGTGGCGCTGTTATTTTTTTTATTAACCTACATATTTGATTTGATATTTTTTGGGCCAGAAGTGAAGTGACAAATGCTATGCGTTTCACGCAGCGACTGTCGCATTATGGTACCGCATCCTTACGTTTGAGTACCCATGGTAGCGCTACGAAATGGCGAGCGTTTCTTTCTTGAGAATAACGGATTGTGTACGCTGCTCACGGCGTGACTCGTTTGAGGTAACAATGTTGAGTGTAGAGTTAAAGTGTAGCCTCGGGAGTTTCCGGTTTTTGTATCTAGCTCTCAAATCAAAGTTTATAAATTATTTTGTTATCTTATCATTGAGAATACTTACAGTGGTTATAAAGAAACTTTTTAGTGTAACTTATTTAATTAGTTAGTTTATAATTTGTTGAGTTAAAGCTTCATGACTAATAACGGAAAATAAAAGTTTCGAAAATTACTTAATGTAACACCTTTATAGTCATCGTGCGTATTTCTTGGTTATTTATACAAATATATATCATCAATTTTACAATTTTATTTATACTTGACATACTTTACATGTTGAAAAAAGATATCGTATTCAACTTAAAAATATCTTCTTGTTGCAGTTAAGTTTTTATAAGAATTAGAACTTCTAATAAAAACTTAACTGCAACAAGAATATTTGTAATAGATATTTGTTATTCAACGGTTTTTTATATGAAAATAGGCAACCGTTTGACCACCATCTCATCTGATGTAAGGTAAAGATGTGGAACATGCTGAAAGGTCAATCTACTTTAAAACATGTTTTAAAAATAAGCTCTTTTTATTTTTTAACAACGACGACGGGTTAGCTCTTGGCCTATATTCATTTCACCTGCAAAATCATGATAAGGCCGAAGTTTGTAGAATAGTATGGTTTATGTTTGTAGTATAATATATTATATCAACAGTCCTCAAGAGGTGAGGGGCTGGCTGTTTTTTCTTTAACTGCAGAAACACAACATTGCTACAAACGTATATAAACATGACAGACATATGTCTACAGGCATCCGACAGACATATAAACTACAAAATGTTGTTACAGCAATCATTAAATTTAAGTTGCACTCAAATCCAATGTTATAGCTGCTCTAGTTCCCAACTGTTTGGCCCAAATTCTTCTATAGAATTCAAAGTAAACATTTCAGGGGCATGCAAATATAATCAAAGGCCAAACGTCAACTTAGCGATTCAACGTTCGTCGGCCAAGATAAACATAAATGGGAATGGTCCAACTAAATCGGATCCAGGTATACAGGGGGCACAAACAATTGAAGCTTATGGAAATCAGGGTAGCATTTTACCGGATTAAATATAGTAGCAATTAGTGCCGTCCCCGGTGGCCCGCCAGGCTAGTTATTTATCGCGAGGTCTTAGACTTAATTAAAACATCTTACTTTGAGCTGCACGGCATTATGTGTAGGTGCCTGTGTATCCTTTAGGTGGATTAAATTAGGTTGCCCCTGCATTAGTGAGCTTTTGGGCTAGTGGGTTGTTAATTTCTTATTAGGTTGAATGCCAAGACAGTGATAGTAGCCTGAAATTGACGAGCCTATCACTACCACTTCTATAATAAAGGTGTCTATCAAATTTTGATAATCCGTGATGATGGTTGCAGATGTTCTTGAGAGCGTAACGGATTCGAAGAGCTCATTGGTCTACTGGTACTTCATGTAGGTACCACAAGAAAACTTGACGATTCTTAATACATTTTTAAAAACTGATTTTGTATAAAACTGTTTTATGTTCTTGAGATACGCAAGTAATCTAGCCGGAGTGGCTTTAAAAAAAAAACTTAATTATAGCTAAAAAATAGTTTCTCATGATTAGGTAAGTAATAAAAAAATAATTTAGAAACTGTAGAAAGTTTTTAAGTCTTAGTAATAGAGTTAGAAACAATACTTCCGTAGTATATTATTTATGTTGTTCTTTTTTCATGACTAAAGTAAGTACCTTGCCCTACTAAAGTAAGTGCCTTACCCCATAAAATACGCACCTCCTGAAAATGCGAAACGCAATTAACAAGCCCAACATCCGCACTATTTTTAACCAAAGAAGAGCCCAGACTATTGCTGTGAGCGAACGTACAGAATTTCCAGCGCATTACGCTACTTTCTCCCTGCTACTGAAATTCAAAAAGGGATTCAACTGAAAACTGAAAACCGAATGAGCGAGCACAGCTTCCTTCTGAATAGAAATTAAAAGTCAAAAGCAACAGGCATTAGCATTACTTTAATCACTATCAGGGGAGCCCGGCCTCCGCGGTCTTTGGAACTGCACCGAGGAACTTACCCCGAATGCAGATTCGAAATTAAAACTCCGAAGAATTCAAACAGCGCCCCAAGGATTAGAACAACTTCCAATGACTCATCTCCTGAATTAATTAAACTAATTTCACGCCTGACGGAATAGTTATTATGTCTGAAGGATTTCGTTTAAGGGCTCACGATTTGAATTATTACTTTTTAAGTTCGAACGATTCATTAATAAGACTTTCGTACTTAGCAGTCCTTTGCTTCGCTTTACAACTAACAATTCCATTCAAATTGATTACCTTTGTGAGTTGTCGAAGTGTTTTCTGCCGTAAAATTATGGAATGAGATTACATGCTATTCCGAGTTCGCGTCCGTTATAATGATGTCAAGTTATAACGACATCCAATTAGTTTGAATTCTAAAGTAATCGTTAGTCAACTTTTTCTGTGTTGTCAGGCTAATTAGGAAATAGGAGAGTACCATAATTCGTACGAAAATAACACACTAATCTAGGCTATTTAATGTGTCAGCGTAGTCACAACTCAGCCAACCTCAGCCGGCTAATGGTGTAGTAACTGACAAAGCGGGCACCCCATAAACAGGCATCCCGACTGCGTGGGTCGTGTAACGTGTATTCGGTAATTGTGGCAGAAACATACCGTGCCACGCACGTGACTGTAATACGCTCAAAATGGAAGTGCCTACTTTGCCCTGCGTAATTTATGATGAATCCCATCCCTTTGTAGCTGTGATATTGCCTATTCGTTGTGAGAGCTTAAGCGGTGTCTATCGCCTGCTCAGTACAAATGAACACTGGCTACGTTTTACTTTTGAATTATTTTTTATTTATTTAGACTACTTCCAGGCGCCAGTATTTAATCTTAGCGAGGTTATTATTGTTATACTCGGTTAGTGCTTGTTTTCAGTATACCTAGATTATCGCTATTATTCTTAGTAGATCGTTGTGTTCGAGATAAACAGCCTGTTCCTCGATAGTGATGCATTCCAGATGAGTATGATGCCACTTTGGCTTTATCGTTACTAAGGTACTGACTTACCTACCTAATCGTGAGTTAACTTTTTATGTTGTTAGCGCTACCGTATGTGACAGGTGTCATATATTTTATTTGAAATGTCTTCGTCCATATTTATTTGATGCCGTGCGGCCATACTAAGTTTATATGGGGAATTATCGTGTTAATTTGAAAAATAATAATTTAAAAAACCACTCGATATATCGAAAATGTGAGACGGCCGATTTGTAATTAAGACATTAGTGATTGTTTAGACATAACTAAAGGTATAATAATTTAGATAAACTATAATATATCAACTAAACGCCGCCGCTCGTTTTCATGATTTTTGCCTAACTTTAAATGATATTGTAGAAAAAACTATAGTGTGTTATGAATTTATGGGACGGAGTAATTGTAAACACGTACCCTTTGATACTAAATATAGATTTTGTTTATGTAATACGATAGTTTTTTCATCAATATCAACTTAACTGTGACTACACTTTTGGCTTTTTATGTTATTTAAATTAAAAAACACGATTGCCATGACAAAAAAGGCAAAAAAAAGGACTAAAAGTCAAAAAACAAGATGTCATGTATTTATTTATCTGTATTTATAAAAGTGAATTGTCACTCATTCACTCACTCATTCTCATTCACACTATAATTATATAAAAAATCAAAACTGCTTGATTAATAAAACTGAAATTTTCATCGCAGTCGGACCAGAAAAGTAATAAATAAGAAAGTATTCCGCAAAGCGGTCTACTTTCTTATTGTGAATTGTAGTAAGTGAATGAGTGACATTTCACTTTTATAAATACAGATAAATAAATACATGGCATTTTGTTTTTTGTCTTTTAGTTCTTTTTTTTGCAGTTTTTGTCATGGCAGTCGTGTTCTTTAATTTTTTAAATTATTTGTTTTTATTTTGTACCTTTTAGTGTTAAATTTAATGTTAATAAAATATATCATGCTAGGTAATTTAATGTGTAAGTACTTTTATACAAGAAGAAACAAAAGTTATCCTCTACAGATATCATGATAAACATCAAATTCTAGTCAACTCCAATAATGACGAATTTTCATCATACAAAGTTACCCACATAGCGGTTGAATTTCCAAATTTTTATTAGCCTATATTAGTCGGAACGATGCAAGGATTGTAACGATACCTCATATATCTAAATCGGTTCAGGCGTTTAGAAGTTATGGTGGAATAAAGAAACATCACATACATACATACATGAACCCTGAAAACATAACACTCCTTTTTGGCAGTCGTGTCAAAAAGGGCAAACGCTTTCACTTTCTAAAAAAAAGAAAATCTGCACCACAATTTCTATGACCAAATTAACTAGATGTTAGAAACTTATATGAAAGCCGTTAGAGTTATCTTTTAGCAAATCTTCAATCCTGAAAAGCCGTCTGCTGACGCTAGATTTTAGCGGGCATCGTTAAAGTCTCATTTACCTTGAAGCGTAAACGTAATTGAAATAAATGCGATTCGGTGTGTAGTGTAAAGAAATAAAAACCTCTCTTTCCCCGAAAGAAAAGTAACAATGCCGACCTGGCATTCAGCCAAAGCTAAATTAGATAATGGAGTTTGCGTGCAAAAATATAGGAAAGCGAGAACAAAGACAAATGGGGTCGACTCTGACTCTGGGAATGCTAAAACAAAAACAGGGGAAAGCTTGAGCTTGGCCCTTGTGTAGTGGAACCCTTCACGTTTGTTCTCGTACCTCAAATGTTAAGACATTGTGCAAAACTAATAAAACCCTGAATCAGGAAAAAATGCTTCAATCTCTTTTTTGCGTTGAGAGGGTTTACATATAGCGTTCACCCATATGAACTTCACGGTTCAATATTTTTCAAATTAATTGGTCAATGATAATGGAACTTTCTATACTTATAGAAAATGCAGAGGTCTAATGAGATAGTATACAATAATTTACAAAACCTTTTTTCACAAAACAAAAATGAAAGACCACTATGGAAAGTTTCAAAACGATATAATATAATAATATATAATAATAATAAATTGCTAACAGATCCGTAAGAAATTGTTTTATTTATTTCAACGGGCACATATTTAATGTTATATTGTATCGTTAAACGTCTGCTCGTTAGTGAGTTTACCTAAAATAACCAATAATGGGTACTCAGCTACAATTGAGGTTGCTACAAAGGTTAAAAATCTTGGCAAGTCTGTTT
The DNA here is from genome assembly GCA_963082485.1 of Eudonia mercurella. Classification (NCBI taxonomy): domain Eukaryota; kingdom Metazoa; phylum Arthropoda; class Insecta; order Lepidoptera; family Crambidae; genus Eudonia; species Eudonia mercurella. The sequence goes on from OY720031.1 coordinate 9,685,090, forward strand.
GTTGTACATTTTGAAGGAACTGTTTGTATAAATAGGTGATTAGTAGTTCCACACGTGTGATCAGATCAGGTTATAAAACGTTAATGACTAATAAAAACAGTTTAGAACAATAATCAAGATTTTGAAAAATCATATGCATTGGGAGAGGCCTATGTCTAGCAGTGGACTGATGTTGGATGATTATGATGACGATGCTGATACTTTAACTTAAAACTCTAGTAGAATATATTCTTTAATTACGTATACTGACTTTTTAAAAAGTTTGATGCACCAAATATATATTTTTTTATTTAAAAATTTTAATTTTTAATTTTGAAATTGCAGTACAACTTCCTCATTGGGAACTACTTAAATAAAGTTGTCAGGTGTGTGAAGCCGGTAGTATCTACATTTAAGTATATAAGCCATCGTTAAATAAATGTTCATAAAAGCTCTCTTCTCAGAGTCCGCATTATTGATATGAGCAACACTGCGCGTGGCCTGACACGCACTTGGCTGGTTTTTCTTATTTCTTTTTCAACAAATACCTCGCGCTTATAGGTATAATACTTATATATATAATATATACATTTAAAACAAAAGCAACATGAAAACTAGCAACTACAAGTACACTCAACGTTGACCATTACCCCAGTCAATATAAATCCGCACACGCCGCTTTGTCCCGAGGTCCCGCTGATTGCTTAACTTGTTTACCGTCTTGTTAGGGAAATTCATCAGTTTTTAATCACCCACCAAATAATAACCGTGTGACAAAAGCAAGCCCGCTATCCCAATTACCTACCTCAAGTTACGTGCGGCGCGGACCCGAAATTCTTCCTCCTTAATTGTAACACGATATTTTATAGTTTTGACGAATACCGCTAACGCTTTTTGTGATATTCGCTGAATCACTTTGTTATTTCTGTTAATTAGCGCACTTGCGAGGGTGAGCCCTTTGTTGAAACTTTTTAAAGGACTCGCTTTCATTGAAACGTCTGAAACGTTTTGAGCGTAGCTTAACGGGAATATGATTAACGAAAACGAGAATTTGTGTAGCTATATTTTAACTTACCTCGTTTCACACCAGGAGGCGCTGCTGCTTCAATGGCATACATACGAATTCTTTTTTAATCCTTCCAAAATTATCTCATATATTTCTACTTCATTTCACATTACGTTATGCATTAATGGTATTTTTATGGCATTAATAACTAGACATAAATAACAATTAATCATATTTTACACTTCAAGCACCTCTGAAAAAAGGCATTGATGTTTTTTTGGAGAGAGTTTGATGATAAGAGTTTTATGATGGCCTCTGATGGCCTTTTCAGCGTCACCGGACATTCGAAAAGTATTAAAGCTTTTTGAAATTGCAACGTATACTGAGCGGGCTCCTATCTACGTAGCTATATTAAAGTATTATGTATAAGATTAAGTTCGGAATCTGAGCCGAATTATTTTACGTCAAATAAAAAACACTTTAACTTTAAGAAACTTTTAAATTATTCAAAATAAATCATCTTGGTTACAAACATCATTATTTCAGTAATTCATTATTATCTTTCCCCCATTCAAAACCGGGGATCACGAAACGGTGCATGGCCGTGACATCAAAGACGTACGCAATAAAGAGCTAGAACTAAAAGCAAAAAGAGCGGCTAACAAATCTATCTGATCTCAGAAACCGAACCCAGCCCCGCCCACACTGAGATGCAACCGATAAGGGGTGCACGACACGACCCTTATGCGTATGACAAAGAGGTCAAGCCTAAAACAAACGATTTGTCATATCGCGACGGACGCCTCACCCGGCGGCGTGATGCGGTGGCGGCGCGTTCGTTCGTAACCTAGTATAAAAACATAAGTCACGCGAAATAACTTCATAGTGCGAGTCATTTGTGCTTAAACAAAGCGTCAACTGCAGAGTTGCTGTGGCAATAAGCGAGATCATTTTTCATGTGGTTCATTCGGGCGGCCGAGGAAAGCGATATAATAAATCATTGTTGCCAGTATCACGACGTTATTATTTAGTCCGGTTGGTTTTATCCGTGCATGTTATAAAGTCTTGGGCACCGTGGTTGCCGCTTAAATGATGACGGCTATTATGTGAAGCGCTGATATCGTTTATCATCGGTTTCAGCAGCCACATACGTATAGCATCCCTTGAAAAACGGTTTGGGTATTTTGTATTTTATAGTACATTTTTTTAATAATATTGTTTATTACACAAGCTCAATGTTATCAAAAGAACCATAAGTAGTGCATGTGATTATAATGAAACGTGGATTTACTTTTTATTTAATAAACTTCCCTTTTGTTTTTTAAACACTTATTATGTGGTACGAGTATTAGATCGTGTTTTCTTCAATAAAGATTAAACTTGCGCGTCAATGATGCCTTAGATGTTTTGTATCTTCTTTTATATAGGTCCTCATATTTCTCAAACTAAAACACAAGTAGAATTGGATACGAGTGGAGGTAGACATACAAAGATAAGTCTGTAGAGGACTAACTATTATTGGTTAGAAACCTTTTGCAATGTAATGACAAGTATGTAGGTACTAGATATTATCGTATCGCCAGCCCAGCACTGGTATTGTAGATCAATGTTTGACATTATTATAAAGAAATCTTTTATATCAATCTTATTTTTATTTTAGCTACTGTTAGAAGTTTCAGATGTGATTTTTTTTATTCTTTCTATTTTAGTCTATAAACATTTACCTTTTTTCTTACTTTTCTCGACGCTTTTTGTTATCAATGATCAATGGTCCATAACAAGAATTCTTTAAGTATATTTTTAGATGAGAATGCTTATAAACTAATGATGTGCACGAACATATTTTATTACAAATACTTTTGGTATCAACTTCAGTTTTCGTTACGTTTGCTTCGAAACATAGTTAGGTAAAGAGAAAATACAAAAAGGAAAATAAATACTACTAACATAGATTTAAGACTTCTAATATTAGATAAGCTGGTTAGCCTTACTTTTTAGCTAACAACATTATACTTGTGGGTAAGTAAGATGAACAGTATTTAATAACTAGTCGTAAGTACTTTAAATGGTTAAGAAAATAATACAAAATAAATTTCTCCAATTAAAATAAACATTGCTATTGTTACAGAAAATGTGCAACTTGTCGCATTAAAACTTTGCACTGAATTTAATTTAACACAGAATGGAGCAAACGACAAAGTGGATGCGCCCCATAAAATTTTGGTCGAGTTTCCCCTATAGGGGGAATTTATTGAGTGCGTCCAAAGATTTTTCAATGTTAACACTTAGAGTCCCTTCTCTCACTGAGACGCTAAATCCATAAATAATCAGCGTCAGTTAGATCAGAATAAGATTTTTTTGATGTGAAGCACCTTTTCGCTCGCTTTCTATATAAGCAATTTGTGGGAGTGATGTCGTGAAATGGGACGGAAGTATGTGCAACAGTGTAACAAGAAGTCGAGAAAGCGCGCAAGCGCGCGCCATTTTGTAAATTTAAAATCTATATTATGAACATGACATATTATTATGTCATATTATTATGTCATATTATTATGTCATATGTCTACATATTGTGTCATTTGACTATCAAAGGTCATTTTGATATGTCAAATGTCTTCAAATGAGTATTTACTGCATTTATTTTACAGTTATACAATGATGTAATACTAGACCCATTGTTAGTGCCAGAAACGCGACAGTCTCATTCCAATAATAGATACGCCGCACAAGCCGACGGCGGAGCGAATGTGTGTGCGGCGTGCATTCGGTGCATTGAGTTCTCAACGATCGGCCCGCCTATGACGTCGCGTCGTTCAGCACAAACCGATTCGATTAGCCATAGAGAAATATATTTATACCATCAGCTCTCCGCTCCAGAACTTCTGGAACTACTCGTGAATTGCCTACTTGAATTGACTTCTACCAGCATCAGCTCCATCTCCACGAGAGTCGTGTCGTGGCTACGCCGTCAACGCCGGCTCGCCAAGTAAGTCCGAAACATTATTCATCAAAAAACCAACCCCACCTCCCCGACCACCGCGAACAGCAGCAGGTCGGGGGCGGTGCCGCTGACGGTAACCGGGCACAGAGGGGGTGCGACTTTTCTAACCGTTCCTAAGCCAGGTCTCATTAATGGCCATTATGTCTACAGACAATCTATCCATCTTGGAAATAAACTCATCATGTTTTGAACCCAATGAACCAGCGTTAAACAAACCAATTTTCAGATATTTGCACATTTTTGTAAGTACTTTACAAGGAGGTATCCTTAAATGTAGTAGGTAAAGTATAAGTTTCAGTCTTGATCAGTTTTGAATTTAAATGAAGGTATTAATGTATATTGTTATTTTTAATGTAAATACTGTAATTTGATAAAAACATAATTGTATGATTTGCAAGCAATCCATTTGGTTTACAGCAACAATTGTGAATACCCTAAACCCAACAACGAGAATATGTGTAGTAAAGACTAAATAAAAACAAGAAGTAAGTCACATAATCACATACTAAAGAAAGAGTAAAGATCCAGGCGACAAGTCAACTTTTTAGGGTACTGAACACTCGATCAACGTCCGCAATCGATCAGAGCCGGTAAACCAAAGAAACCTCGGCCACTCCTTTCTCCTCCGAAAGCTGCGCAATCTCCAGATCAGACAAGAGAGCCTCCTGGTCGCAAACGTTTAGTCCCTGCTTCAACTACTCTATAATATTCTCGAGTTCAATGGTACCTCCCATCTCAGCATCAGGCTTGCGCTGCTCCAATCCAACCTTCTCTCGAGACTGTCCACTCTAGCGGACAGTGACTCACGCAACTCGTTCATCTCGATCCGAAATTGACGCATCTCTGTCATAAAATCAGCAAGCTCCCGATACCGGCGTACCTCCCTGATGTTAATCGTATCACTATTCACATCGGCCTGAGGTGACACAGTGGAACTGGATGGCGGCGGCGAACCGCAGATGCCCATAACCGGCGTTTGACTATTGTCACCCCTACGACTGACCCTGATAGGGGTCCCTATCTACTGACCCTGATAGGTAGAGTATGGCAGCTGGAACTACGGGTACGCCTGTCTTTTCAAGGGTACCACGGGAGTTCCTTCGCGGGCGTCTCCGGCAGGTCCCGGACATGGGTTGGACTCGTGGTGGCTATGTGGTTAGCTGTAGAAGTGTGAATGTTCGTCTGCCTGGTTGGTGTGGGGCACGTGAGTTGTCCTTAGTTGGTTGTTCTGCTAGGTGGTTTTCATTAAGTATAAGGCTACCAACATCTCCGGTACTAGTCCAGATAACTAGTAGAGGCGCCCGCTAGATGCAAAGTCTCTGGTTAAGTCAGCCGCGTAGGATTGTGGAACTGACCTGGTGCCTGGATGGGTACTGAGAATTGAGTGGGCTTACAACTCCGCCACCAATAAGGACATTTGGTAGTCGACTTTAGAGTTGACAACCCGAGTAGTGGAACTGCGAGTTGTGCTCTAAGTGCAACGAGAAGTGAGTGAGCTTACAGCTCCGGTAACCTATCCGGATATTAGGTAGTGGACTTTACGTGTCCACGGAGCAACTAGCTTGAGACGCTAGTCTTAAAAGTACCAGATGAAGAATGCGCTTCGGCGGGTTCTAATCTGGCATTATGACCTGACGTAGATGGTCCCTTGTGCTTGCGCAAGGATGTTTGAAACCTTTAACTTTATAACCTTATGGTTGGTAGGGGGTGTCAGGATAAACTTTAAAGTTGTGTGGAATTGAGTTATTCTTCTTACAGTTCGGGGAAACCCAGTTCTTACTAATATTAGCATTTTCCGAAATATTTAGGCAAGCTTTGTGGTACTTAAGAGGACACGATGAACAGGTAACGCCCCCTACCGCCAGAAGGAATTTACCGCAGGCGCCACACATAACCATTTGACACCCGCCACAGAACAGAAAACCGATTTAACAGCTGATTATAATCGAAATTTCCTCAGTGTAATACGGATGGAAACAGTTGCCGACACGTCTTGTACAAACTCACAAACACAAAACGAACAGAACTGATATAGCTAATTAACTTTAACCTTATTAACTTGACCGGGTAATAGTTAAGCCAAGACTTAGGCGATTCATAAGTTTAGTGCAAATATTAGCGTTATTAGGGTATTAGCGTTATGCCATTCCAGTCACTTAGAATTCGACTTTTAGACTACGGCTGACATTTTTCAACGGTTGCATTGAACTTTTTGCAGGTAAAACATTAGTACCTTTGTAACGACGGCCGTCACTACTACTAGTGATGACCTCCGTAGCCAAGACCAGACTTTGGGCGGCGCTAACTCTGAGGTCCCGGGTTCGATTCCCGGTCGGGTCAGTGTAGAAAACGAACTTTTCGATGTTGTGTCGGGTCTGGGTGGTGGTGATTCTGATTTCTATAATACGAGTGCTTTAGCTATTTACCTTGGGATCAGAACAACGTCACATGATGTTATACCTAATTTATATTATATAGTAACTTATGTGACCGTCAAGCAAGGGCCATACTTCACTTAGAAAATTAATACCGCATCTCGATTCGAAACCGAGTGAGACATCACCTTAATTGTCAGTTCAGACCAAACGAAAATTGCGCAAGGTCTCTCTCTGATAAGGGTTTTCTTTTCTCTCCACTGCCGGAAATTAATTGTCACCGAACAGAAAATAGGGCGAAAGACCAATTAATTATTACTCACTTCATTTATTTAACCCGACCAGCGGGTGCGACGCTGAAGCGCTTCTTTCTGATATTAATGTCTGGATCGGTCAATTAATCTCGACTTTTGCTATACCGGTTGCAGTTTTTGCTAACGAACTTATCGAAGATTGGGTTGCTTTGGACGCTGTTATACAACGACACGTTATAACGTCAGTGAAATAAAGTGTTGTCAGTGTTTTTAGTACATCTGTGACCATAACGTATGCAATTGTGTCGGAATATCAGAAATCTCTATAACAATAAACAGTAAGCAGTATGGTCATAATTCCGCTATTAATTATTCTAATATTACGGATGATGACAGTGTAACAAGTCATATTGTTTAGTTTGTCTGGCTATTAATAAAGTTCCTAAGCGGTTAAAGATTCCGAGCGATGAGTGGCGGATTGTTAAACATTCAGCGAGGTTCTAGGGTAGAGGCTTTATTGATGACCACGACCACTCTGCCAAGAGTGACAACGGCTAGGAAGAAGTTTAGTATGTCGATTGTCGAATAACATCATCTTACAAACCTTAACTAAACAGTTTAACAATCCCATTAGAACCAACTTGTTCCAAACTTCTCCACGATTACACGTCCAAGTAATTCGATAGTCTTCAAGTTATACAAGATTACTATTAGCCACAATTATTTCGAACACCTAACAAACAAAAAGGTTTTTACAAGAACTTTTGTATCTAAACAAGCGACGGTCCCCCTTAAAATTGGCAAAAGTTTGAATGAAGTGACTTAGGTAACTCGCGACGCGGCGCCTCTGCCGTCAGCTGTGGTGATCCCACCGCCTGTAAATGTAACGAAATAAAAAATAATATTTATTTATAGGTGAGCTCCGTGAGCTGACATGAAAAAAGTTCGGAATCGATGTGGAGCTTTGAGTAACTTTCTTCGAGATTCGGATTTTGATTTAAAAGTTATAACACGAGTGATGGCACGGAACGCGGCCGTGACGGGTGGGGGGCAGAGAAATAAAAATGCCAAGTTTTTTTCATAATCAAGAAATCTTTGGAACAGTTTCACTTTAGACTGTCAGTATTATGTCAGTCTCTACTAGCTTCTTTTTGTGTTTTTAAATATTTTGCTATGTTGTAATGCTTCATCTTCACTGGGGATGTTGCAAAAGAATAATGCAAAATTTACAAACAATTCAGCTTTCTAATTTGTAACTTGTTACGTTAGCGTATAAAAATTATTACACGAGATGTGCTTTCGAAGAATGAGGATGGAAATTTGGGCTTTCAGTCTGGTCAGTGACTCTAGACTGGGACAGACTTTTGAATGAACTTACGTGTACGTTAAATACATAACAAAATATTGTAAAGAAATAGTAATAAAAAAGATATAAAATTTTAGATAATTACTTACGGAACTATTTCTATGTTATCTGTTGTTGTAGACTATCTTATGTCCACGATTGTGGTGCATGTAATCAACTATATTTATAAGTAATAGTTTAAGAATAATATATTTAATGCAGTTATTAAATTAAGAGATTACACAAATAAAATGCTGCTTTAAGTGGCGTCAGTAAAAGTCGAGGAGCTCGATAGAGACGCGCTTCATTGACGTTAGGCTTTCGTAAAGGTCGGTCATTCTATACTGGAACTCAAGACCTTTTGCAATCTGGGCAACTGCTATTCCAATTACGCTACAGATACACTGTTTCCTCTGACAACATTTTAAAGTACAAAAAGCACGCACCAATTTAAAATAATTGTTTTAAATTTTCCACACGAACACACTAAAAATAAAAGCAAACCATGGTTTTGGTTAGAAATTCCCAATTAATTGTAACAATTTCCGCTGCTCGTTCTCGGGAGAAAATTCCCAGCGAACCTGAATGGCAGCCAAAGATAAGGCCACTCTTCCGTTTTGAAATCGCAATATTTACACTGGGGCTGTGCAAGTGTACGTAACTACGTATACCTACGTTCCGGAGCGTGTCTCGCGTCTGGGAAGTTAGCAAACAAATGACATTAACATTGCCTTAATCGACACCACGGGAGCCGTAGAACCTTCTAGGGCAGTCTCGGTATACGACCAATTTTCTTGTTTAGAGAACTCCACACAATTTGAATACTGTCATCAGTATTCAGTGCTTACGGCCCGTGATTATTTAAATTTGGCACTTCAACGGCAGCTGGGAGCTAATCTGTTTTGTTTGGGTATCAATTTATTCCACCGTTCTCGTTTTGTTGCGAAGCAGAGAATATTACAATCGTGAATTTCGAAACTAGGCATTAATTCAATTACACCGCGAACTTATTGTCTACGCTCTACACAAAGCAGTTGTTCATTTCATTTTATATTTGCTTAATAAATTCAAGGAGATAGCTTACTACAAAATTGTTCAGACTCTAACAACAATTTAGCGGAATTTAAATTAAAAACTAACTCACTCTCATTCTGACCCAAACATCATCACTTTTCAAATCTTTACATGCTTAAAAACACATTCATACTACACAACACTACAGTAGGTCTAAGACACCGTATCTGTCGCCAATGAGTACGAGAACCCTGTTCACACGCGTTTCACCAGGTACAGAGTAGCACAGATATGTATGTGCCTGGTTGCTATTCCCCTCCTTCACAACAAGATCAACCCAAGCGAGACACCCTTACATCCTATTAAAATAATAATAAATATCCGGATAATCTAGCAACGTTAGATTTAGCGGTCACAAGTTAAAATGCAACGGCCTTAGAAACCACTAAACTACTCCCATCCCATAAACGGTAACACTGGTTATATACATGCACCTAACACCAAGATTTCAAATAAACCATACAGTTCTTTTAATAAAGTAAACGCAAGTAATGGACGTCGTATTTTAAAAGGTCCAGCTCAAATAATGCGGCTTTCGACTTAATCTCTTGTGAATACTGTGTATGTAATTATTTATTTGCATGAATAACAAATTTAATTCTGTATATCAACAACGAAAATAAGTAATGGCAAACATATTTTTATAATTTCTCTCCTCAGTAAACATTAAATAATATTACGAGTAACGTCAACGAGCGCCGTAAGCGTCAAATTGATCAAATCAACGTTAATAGTCAAAAATGACAATGTAGTTTGTGAGTAAAATGGCCATATTCCGTTAACATAGAGTCCATTTTGGTTGAATGAAAATTGATGAAAGTGTTTGACAAATACACATTAATCATAACGACACTTGATAAGTTTTTATTGTGTCCTCATATTTTATTGTGTAGCTGTTGAGTCAAACTTGGGATTACATTATAAACGATGTGACTGGCCAAGTAACCACAATCATTTTTCATTGCCATCCTTCTTTATTTATAAATAACCCTTCCAAAACATTGTTATACGTACTTTTAATATGTACAATAAAGTTATAATTTTAATAGGTTACGCTGGCAACTTCATAATGCAGTTTTCAGCGAAACACAATTTTGCGGTTAGAATCGTTCCAAATTAAGGCAATGGAGGCACAACCGCGACGGAGCTTGTAGTTGCCCCACTTTATTGGAGTAAAGGAAACATTTATTACATGTTAAGAGCCTCTTTATGTCTATACGGCTGCCAAGGACCTTAATAGAGTATCCGTAGAATACAGGCGCACAACCCTGATTTTCAATCCGAACTTATTTTAAGCTAGCTACTGTGGATGCTGTAATGAATTTTGCAAGCCCACGAATGCCTTATTACTGTCGGCGTTGTCGAAAATAGTGGTAAAGTTTTTTTTATTTCAGATTGTACGTTAAATATAGTTCAAACTTTTTGCTTATTATTTAATTAAATTACTAGGCTACTGATCTGCTACTGTCTACTGTCTTTTATATGATCTTTTATATGATAATATTCTAGTATATGAAGAGCTGCCTATGCGATAGAAGATACCTTTTTACACGCTTTTTGAAGAACCTCATGTTAAAGCCCATTTAATATCCTGCAGGTTCTTATATAAATGTGTGATTTGTAAGTACATTGTGCAGTTATCTGAGACTGGAAACCGTTTTATTGTGTATATATTATCATGCAGAATTAGACAAAAATAACATTGAATAAATATCAATGGCGAGAAAGGCTCACCCTCTTCTTCCCCCAAGACATTAACCTGCTTTTGTTTCTCATCGTTATATAGTACATAGTTACATACAGGAAATCTATGGCACACAAAAATGCAGTACGCAAGCACCGCCCTCCCGCCCGCAAAAATATGCACAATGCAAATGCAGAAGGATCAATAGATGCAAGCAAACATGCACACCAAAACCGATTACCCGATTTAATATACTTTTCTATGAAAGTGAAGCAAATTTTGTTTGGTTTTGGTAATGTAAGGTTTGCATTTTTTGGTATATATTGGAGGGAGATGCATGTGTATATATATATTTTTTATACTAAGCACGGCGAATGACTCCATACCACCTGATGTTAAGTGGAAATGGAGTACCGACACGAAGATAAATGGTGCAGCGTGAAAACAACGCAGCATCAATGAACCTAATTCTGCCAGCCCACAAGGTGCATCTTCACGCCTCGTTTGAAGGACCCCATATCATAGGAAGGAGTCACCAATTTTTTTTGTGCGTGATGGGATATTTGTAAGAGTGAAGCGATGACTCCGGAGAGCAGCACGTGTACTCCTATGGTGGAAGGGGTATATACGAGTAAAAGATATACACACTACAGTATAACATTTCTGCAAACGAATATTGCTGGTATCAGATAAAACGTTTATTTTATTGAGAATCAGATATAGTAAAGCTATGGTAGGGCAAAGCCACCAAAGAGTACGCACCACCAAAGTGTACGTATTAATATACGCAATACTATTTTTCCTAATGGCAAACATACATTCATGGGTCAAAAAAATGTGATTGAAATAATAATCATCATCATCATCAGTTCATTTTATGTCCTCACTGCTGGGGCACGAGCCTTCCCTATGGATGGATAGGGAGAACGGGCCATAAACCACCACGCGGGCCCAGTGCGGATTGGTGTTTCTAACGACTGCTAATGCAGCCGGGACCAGCGGCTTTACGTGCCTTCCGAAGCACGGAGGAGCTCGAGATGATAAATTTTTGGTCACCCATCCGATGACCGGCCTTTGCGAAAATTGTTTAACCTCTGCACTCGCAGACCGGGCGCGTTAACCACTGCGCCATCGAGCTCCTCATTGATAATACATATGTAGTGTTAATTCCGCTTAATTACTCGTTTATCCAGCTTGGATGCAGAACGCACCCTCCAAAGCAAAATCGCAAAGTAAAGCCTGATTCCATTAATTATCACATTCATGGAATTAATAAATACTACGTACGGTACCATATTGACGTCATGCACACGATATGTCACAGGCAAGACGTAGCTGCAAGCAGATTTAATATTATTAAATTAGAAGCATTGCGGTACTCATTGGTAGTGCGTGTTCTTTGGTAGCTTTACCCTATTTCTCTTGCCCACATATATTAGTGTAGATGGCATCTCCATAGAAACTCCCCCATGGTTGTTTGGCAAACGGCCGTATCGATGAATTTTGTATTTCGTGACTTTAGTGTCGGCTTTTAATACTTTGGGGAAATTCATCCCCTACAAGGGTTTCTGTTCGCTCCCTTACTATTATTGGATTTTGGCATCTGCGTTCCAACTTTGTTTACGAATGAAAAGATAGAAGTGATTTAAAATCTCCGAACCCTCTTTTTTGTTTCTATTGGTTTCATATCCATACAAATGAGGTTTTTTGGTTTGCTGAAACAAGTAATATACTATAGATATTAAACAGGGGAAATATTATACTATATATACATAGCTAAACTATTAGAATTATAAAACTTTAAGTAAATAGTTGCTCAAAAATTTTACAGTTTCAGCAGTTTGAACAAATGTTTTGATTAATTTTAAACTTTTGTTCTCTTTGTACAAAGGAACGTAATTTTTATGTACTGATATTTTTATTGTTTTGAGATATGATTTTATAACAAGAAAACATAGAAAACAATTTATGGGAACAATTTATGTTTGGTAACTAACTAATTTCTTTTTAATATTTCCACCACTTTCAAAAAGTTGTTATTGTTTGGAGGTATGTAAAAAGTATAGTCATTTATAATATTTTTAATGTATTTTCTCTATGTATAAAATCTTAAATTAGAACATGCGTGGGTTTTGCTATTGCGGGTTGAAAATACGGTTCGATTCTCTTAACGTCTTGTCAGTATTAATATAGGTAATGGTAACGCCTTGATACAGAATATTATTATTTGCCACTATTTTAGTACTGACCGTAAAGTTCACTACCTTATTTATAAACATATCAAACGTCTATAAAACATATTTAGCTTGAGATGAGGTGGGGTTATAAAGTCTCTGATGTGATTATACAGAAGACAAAACAGTTTGAAATGTTCTAACAATTATCATCTAATTTAATATTTATTATTACATACATACATACATACATACATACATACATACATACATACATACATACATACATACATACATACATACATACATACATACATACATACATACATACATACATACATACATACATACATACATACATACATACATACATACATACATACATACATACATACATACATACATACATACTTACATACATACAAATGTGCTGAACCTACATTTTTATTTAACATTTTGATTTAAACTATCAACAACTAAGTTCAGCATAAAAAATAAGAACGACATAAATAAGTGACCAAATAAGAAAAATGCCCGAGTGGTCTTCTGCGGGCAAACATTTGTGCTAATTTGGTTGGTAAAAGGGCTAAGTTCCATTCGAACATTTCATCGCGGATAAGGAAATTTGGTGAGTCGTTTCTTTGTCGCACTTCCAAAAGATGGAATACTCTACCAGCACACGTTTCCCTCCTTCCCTAACGAGTAACGAGTAACTTCCTATGACATGAGGTCCTTCAAACGAGGCGTGAAGAGGCACCTTGTGGGCTGGCAGGGTGAGGGTAACTATCAGTTACCCTCACCCTGCCTGCCTGCCTGTCTGGACTCCGTTTCCACTTAACATCAGGTGGAATGGAGTCATTTGCCGAGCTAGGTATTAAAAAAAATACAGCAGTACTTTTCCTAACGTCTGAGACACGTTCTTGACGTCCTCAATGATCCCATCACACGTGCGAACGCCGCCCCTACCGATTCATCCAATTCCATTACACACCTAGATAAACTATACATTCACACTAACAAGACCAAGACACCGAAGGTACTCGTTGCCAAAAATGTTGAATCCTTTAAGTAGATACCACAGAGGGGGGGTATAGGTATGTACTCTGTGGTAGATACTTCAAATTACATACAGTGAAGGTCCAAAGCGTGGGCGTGGTTATTTTTGATTACTTGTAATAATACAAGCTTGTAGCTAAAATACAACCTAAAGAGCCTCCCCCGTTTGGCTGCAGACGCTGCAGGTTGTGACTGGTTACTCTGTTTTCCCAAGTTGCGTAGAACGCTGACCCAAGGCTGCGCGCGTGGTAATGTTTGCTACAAGCAGGCGTACCTCCGCAAATTTATCACGCCCGTCACCTACGAGTACCACCTGCAAATTGTACAGTCACCAGCATTAAACTCTTAATACAATGAGGAGCCCTTTCGGTCACATAATCTCTTTCGTCATAATGTAGTTTGGCATAACAGTTTCAGCATAAATATAAAAAATATATTTGCTATGTACGTCAAAACTTTTTGAAGAATATTATAATTGGTGTTTTATTTTTATTTATTAGACAACAGAAATCTGGCGCCATACAAAAATAATATCTTTTTTGCCATAGGGTGAGATGCCAATGAATGTAATGATTATTAATCGTAATTGTAACAACATTTATGCATGAACATTTGATGCTGATACTCGTATATCATTATTATAAAAGAAGTTATGGGGAAATAAAGTTTGCCTAATGATTTATTCTGAATGAACGTTATGCGAAACGAAGAGAATGCCAAAAAACGTTATGTAGCCTTAAAATATGCCTCTTTAATTTATGCAACCCAATATGGACCCAATACAATGTAATAAGAGTCAACACGAAGCAAAAGTGTCTACATGTTAATGTTCGTGACTGTAGATACTAACGTTATTCAAACAAGTCAGCTACAGAAACAGATATTTTGGTTTTGTATGGTTGAAACAGCATGGTACACTTAGTATTAAGACGTGGGATGTGTCTTTATACGAAGGGAATTCAGATTCATATTTTCTTACCTGCTGGTATGAATTTAGACCAGCCCTCAAGGGCATGCAGTTTAATTATACAGGTATAAGTGTTTATTCTAAATAAAGACTGTAAAGAGAGTAAATGTTTAGGGCCAGTGTTATACCATGAGTGACATTATTTAAACGCAAAGATTGACTGACTGTGTTTTCTATCGGACGTTAACAGAGATAATGAATGTCAGATAGAATCAGTTTCGATCACTATTTCAATGACTTTACTTTGATGACTTTAAATCCCTAGTCACTCTGCCTACGAAGGTCATACACAAACTATCCCATCTAAGTGAGAACTAATGTCCCAAATGGTGTCTGCTACAAAAATAGACGCTATTGCTAAAGGCAACCCGCTGGCATTCGGTCCCCAGCTACAAACAGGCGCGGCTCCCGTAGATTAATCACGCCTGCCACCTGTGACTGCCTCCACATGAGCCAATTACTAAACATGCCAGATTAGTACTATTGAACTAATTTCTCACTGTTTATTTTTAAAGTTGCATTCCACATTGAACTCCTTTACATTTTTACATATAAAAGGTACTGTAAATGTAAATATTGAATAAAGGTAATTTTTTCAACATTTGTGTTTTTGTAATTTGTTCGCAGCAAAATTTGCGTTAAAAATTATTTGAACATTTATAAAAGAATTCACAATGACCGCAAAATAGTTTTTGCGGTCATTGTGAATTCGTACGTTGCTGTTTGTGTTTTGAAATAGAAAGATTTTGTTTTTAAATAATTAAAAGGATTATGTATTCTGTTCTTACAAAAAAAGATATAAAAAAATAAAGCTTAATGTTTAAAAAAAGGTAGCGAATAGGTCAAGTTATTAAAATCAAAAATAATGACAGTATTGAAGTGTTCCAATTCCAAATGTATCGAAACATGGAAAATTCAAAAGTTTACTTATTAGGGTTCCGTACCCATAGGGTAAAACGGGACCCTATTACTAAGACTCCGCCGTCCGTCCGTCTGTCACCAGGCTGTATCTCATGAACCGTGATAGTTAGACAGTTGATATTTTTACAGATGATGTATTTCTATTGCCGCTATAACAACAACTAAAAAACAGAAAAAATATTTTTTCCATTTTTTAGGCTTCCATACAACAGACGTGTTATTTTTTGCTCGTTTTTGCTCGATATTGATAACGGCAACAGGTAGACGCTTGAAATATTCACAGAATATTTAATTATATAATAAATTACAAATAAATAATTAAATTAAAATAAAACAAATATTTATGGGGGGATCCCATACAACAAACGTGATATTTTTCAAATTTTTTTCTTGGTCTTAATAACGATAACAGGTAGAAACTTGAAATATTTTTATAGATAATGGTACGGAACCCTTCGTGCGCGAGTCTGACTCCATACCACGACCATACTTCGACCCGTATCGAGCTACGAACCGTACCTTTACATAGGTCGCCACCATTCATTTATTCCACGTACACTATTAACCTGATCAGAGGTATCTACCGCAAAATAAGGAGACTGCGGAAGTTAAGCTTCAAACAAACGCTCTTTAACAACACGCGTTTCGAGATCTGTGGGGCGTATCCCACTATTTCCATGAAAATCATCATCATCATCATCATCATCTGATGATGATGATGGGAGAACGGGCCATGAACCACCACGCGGGCCCAGTGCGGATTGGTAGTTGTTAACGACTGCTATTGCAGCCGGGACCAACGGCTTAACGTGCCTTCCGAAGCACGGAGGAGCTCGAGATGATAAATTTTTGGTCACCCATCCGATGACCGGCCTTTGCGAAAGTTGCTTAACCTCAGCACACGCAGACCGGGTGCGTTAACCACTGCGCCATCGAGCTCCTCCATGGAAATAAAAAATAGAAAAAGTTTGACTAGCGTTTTTTCCAAATAATATCCCATTATTTCTGTTGTGGCAAAAAAACGCAGTTGCGTTATTTGAGAATCTGTTTCCACTTTAATATTTATGACGGCCAATTTTTACAAGAGGTTTTATCTAAAGAGGAAATAAATAAGTAGTTTCTATGTGCACGCCGTCATAAGAAGTGATGCAGTATTTTTTTGCCGCCGCCGCGCCGCCTGAAATGGAAACAGTGGGAGAATCAGTTCCAGTATTTCTATTAATAGAAATACCTAATGGAAATAGTGGGATACACCCGATTCGTGCCCGTGAGAGTGTCTATTTGTGCGTTACTCGAGTGCGGTATGTATTGAACTTACTTATTTTGTTTACCTACAGTCAGCATCGAAAGCTAACGACCAGTTTAGCTCTTTGTCAAAGCTACGATAGAATGGAACATGCGCTTGACAACGTATAGTGAATAACGTGTATTTTCAGAGAGTTTTGTTGGTAGCCGTACCTACTAGCTTTAAGTGCAACCGGGCTCTCCGCTTTCGATATCCCAGCGCTCGAGTGAATTATGATGTTCCTCGTGTTAAGGATTGATTGACACCCTAAGAAAACATCGTGATGTCGTTGAACCACCTACATTTGATAATATTAGGTCCTTACCTATGAAATTTTTGTATGAAGATTTTTTATAAAATTATATTTTTATACTAACGTTTTTTCAATTTTCGTAGCATCTATTTATGTTAACACTATATAAATTGTAAAGTAACATGTCTATTTCACTAGCTAAATATTGCAGACATTAAAAAGAAAAAAAAACAAGTCCCTTCAAAGCAACAATGCAACAAAAGGTCAGTTCCGCGAACAAAAAAAAAGTCAGTAAAAATAAATATATTGGGCGATTACTTACTGAAACCTTAGTAACATAGTCCTAATTAAAGGTGTATAATAATATTAACAACCGGTATTGACTTTTAGAAGTAACACACCTATTAATAAGTGAGAAAAAAAACGTCAATTTCATAGGTAAGGACTAGGATCCTAATATAGTTAAAATATAGGTATTTTTGTGTTACTCAGGAAACCAACCAAACCCTCGCCTAAAAAAACTACTAAGAATTTGGCGTGCTCATCTCTTGGCTATACCTAGCTCTAATAGCAGCAGTAGCAGTAAGTCGTGAGCACGTTTTCCCTCTCGATCCGATCCGAGCCCCTCGGAGAATCTAGTATGGAAAGGGGGACACGCTTGCGTGATCCCATTCCCTATAGACACCTTCTGACGGTTTCTTTGAGTAACCCTTTGAGTTTCTCGCCGCCCCCAAAAAGACCAGTCATGCTGAGAACAAGGCGTTTTCTCATTAATTACATGTTATGATCGCATAAATTAAATAGGTAGTCCTTATTATTAAACTTTTAAAAAAATATATTTTTTGTATTATTCCGTTCTCTTTTAAGATTTCCTATTGTCCAAGAAACAAAGACGTAATTACCGAAAGTGGCACAACAGTCTTACACACATTCCTTAAGTCGCCAGCCGCAATGATAAAAATCTGTCCAGAATACTCTGTCTTATTAGTCTCCATTAAAGATTAGTGTGCGATTCGATTACGTAACTATGGACGAACCGTTTCGGGGAGAATCACCGTTTTCCCTGTGGGTAATTAATCAAGCGGGCCACCTGTGACTGCCCTCTAATATCTTTAATATCCAAGAACACGAACAAACCCACCCAGTGATTAGCAGGGACACATTACGTTTTTGCACTAAATGATTAGATGTTGGCGTATCACGTAATGATATTTGCCAATTTTCGGCTGTACGCAACAAAAAGATGGATTAGTTTTTCAACTGTTTTATGTTTCAAAAGATTTGATGTTGGCACTTAGAGTTGGTAGGTACTTACTTTTATATTTTTTGTTATTTCAGCATGATGGTTATGATTAAACATTATATTACCCAAAAACGTCAATAACCACATAAAATAAAAATACTTGGGTTGAATGCACGAAATCATAGTAGGTATGCCGCCATATTTACGTTGATATGAACCTAATCCTGACCAAAATCACATTTTTGTAGTAAACTACTACTTGTAACAGAAGAACAGCCTTTGCACCTTAAAATGGCAAACAGCTAATCTCTCAATAGAATTTCACAAACTCTACAACTAGAAAAAGAAAAATTCACGAAAATCTTGTTACCACAAAATAAATCCTACTAACTCCGTCTTTTCACCAAGCAAGTAATGTCCGACGTCCACCTGAAAATGCAGAAATCTGCATCGACAGAGCAGCGCAGACGATCGTAAATAATCCTTTGGACCTGAAAAACATTTCAGTGAATCCAATAAAATACGTATCCGCAGAGACTACCGCCGCGTCGGGCTCGTTACCACGCCTAGACGATTTATTGAGATTTGAACGCTGAAATATTGTAGGTGTTCCATTTTTAAAATCTTTTATGAAATACAAGCTCGAAATCTTCCAGTTTGAAATCTAAACCATTCTAAACTTTTGACTTTTACATAGAACGGTGAGATGTTTTAAACAGGAGCTGGGGTCCGACGATTGTTTTTGTTCATGTCTCGAATATTGACTAAATGTCTTTGAAATTGAAGAGCTGTCTTGTCATTATTAATTTTGTTTTTTTAAATATTTTTATTAATAGTTAATGTACAAACAATATAGTTCAGCTTAAAGTGTTGGTCCTCAGGATTTATTTTTTATTTAAATTAGTATGTATTCATAAACTAAGTGCTTAAACATTATATACACAGCACTTAGTTAAAGTATGTTTTACAATAATACATTATCTCATTACATTTTTTAATAACTTTAAAAAAAAGTTATTAAAAAATGCGTTAATAATTTATTTAACTATTTGGTTTATTGAAATAATAAACACCAATATACACAACAATAATTGAAATTGTTACTGTATAAACAAAAAAATTTTACAATACCAACATTGAAAATCATGTGCCAACAGCAAATGAATATTTCATTTCATTTAGGTATTGCCAGTATATTTTGACGTTTACATTCTAAAAAATCTATCAAATTTTATGTTACGAAGTGGTGCGAGAAAGAAATGCATAGATTTTAACAGCTACAACTTGAAAGAACACGGTATATTATTATGTTTGGAAGGGGAAACGACAAGCGTAATATCACCAATAACATCAAAACTTCCAGGTCACGACTATAAAAGAAAATTGCACTTTTTCTTCGAACGACAGCGGTGGACGAGTTGGTCTAATTTGACAGCTTAACGATCGCTGAAATGCGGCATAAATGACACATAAACGAGCTCCTGCAAAACAAAAGGCAAAAGAAACAAAACATTTACGAAAAAAAGTGCAGGCTGATTTTATTAAGCAAAATGTACATTGTACACGGCGCGCTGTCAAAAACACAATTTTTCAGAAATGTACAAATGACGCGCAATGTATTGTTTGAATTGGCAAATGTTCAAATTGACAAAGTTATACAATGACTTGCCTAGTCAGTCCGACTATGATTCTGACAATGCTATTCCGAAAAAGTGACTTATTATCATCGCTTGTATGGAGCGTCCCTATCAACGTAGTCAATTAATTTTATTTGACAAATAGCATTTATGCATGTAAAATTATACTTATTTATTTAATAATTTGTGCAATAAAAGTATCCAGTATCAAGCACTGAGATGCTAATGCAATCGAAGCTTTAAGCATAGAATGTTCAATATTTGAATTTCTAGTGCTACATAATTTTTTACTTTGCGCTTTCATACGAGTTTTACTTGGAGCAAACTGAATTGTAGATGAAGATTGTCATAATGAAATTAGAATATTGGTAGCCTGTGAGTAGCTTATAGACTTAATAAGGTACTGATGGAACTGAGTCATAAGATTATATTCAATTGGCTCTGGCTCTATTATGCCAAATGAAGTTTGATTCTTGCATCTTTACGTATTGAAGAGGAAGGCTATTTTGTACCGCTTGTACAAGAGTTTTAAACTGCTTGCCCCTCTATTTACACCTCTTCCTTTTCGTAGAGGTCTAAGAGGAAACTAAATATTTAAAAATATAAAAATACTAAATAAAGCTAACCCACAATTGTATGTATTGTTATTTATGTTTGTAGCATTGTTGTGTTCCAGCAGCTAGAGATATAGTCTCAGTAGTTAAGATTCCGGTTGAACTAAGCTTCAACCTTCGGCCTTATATCATCACTTGCCGTCAGGTATCTCACCTGATGTCAAGTACAAGAAGGACAAGTACTTACCCGTTATGAATAAAAAAAGGTGTAACGAACTCTTTCGTATCCAACTTATTTTAAAAATGTATACAGTAAGACCTTTTTGGACCACTTTGGAGACTTCTATCACTTTTAAAAGTAAAATTATTACACCGGCTATGATCATTTATTATATTATTATCTTGCAAGATAATAGATATGAAATTCATTCTAGGCCTCTAGGCACTAGCGTCCACGTTTCATGTGACACGGGACACAATGTCGTAAAGATAAGGCGTACTTCCATGCCAGTGGCTCCATTGTCAATCTATCGCAGCGGGGCATGTTAAGAGAAATTATTATACACGAGTCTCATTCATTAAGCTTAAATTTATTATCTTTATTTATTATCAGTTATTATCCTAAACGAATAAACTGACAGCCCGTTATTCTAAAATGTTGACGAAACCTGTCACAAAACTGATGCTTCGGGCTTTATTAACAAAAATGAGACAGCTGTAACAAAATGTTATTGCATTTGTTTTTATCATAAATAAATAATATTTCACCGATTTATCGCATTTTAACCAGTATCCTCAAACTACTACATTACTTAAGGGGGTGCAGCGCGGAATTTCGTAAATTTACGTGTTTTTAAGTCACTGGTGCTAGGCGCTAAATAGGTCATATACATTAAAAGGACTAGTGTAGGTTAGCTTAATCCTTTCACAAGGGCATGATTGTCTTGGAATTTGAAACAAATACCCAGAACCTGCATTAACAATACGTAGAAGTAATGATATCTAAAAACTCATTTCTTCATAAACTTTGTAAATACAGCACAAATGAAACAATGATCCGACATCAAAAGGTTTGTATTGATATCCCGCAGGGCACTGTTGTCTTATTTTTCAATTAAAAAATATGAATATGAAAATATTAAGACTTTTATTATTTTTGACCTAAACTCCTATGATTTTACGAAAGTAAACATTGCTCTATTTAAATCAGCAGCCTACTCTGTACAGATATTAGTGTGCGAGCGTATTCGTAGTCGTGCGCCGTTGTCACACCACTGCCACGCGCCGCTCGCTCGCTATCATAAAGAAACTTGAAACTCGCAGTTTTGCGTCCGCGCTGCACCCCCTTAACTATTGAAAAAAAATTCAATACCGGGTCAGGTGCACTGACTCGAAAAGAAGAAGAAGAAGAAGATTTGAGAATTCTTTTAGCTAAAATGAACGTTTCTGGAATAAGAGAGATTAGGAAATGTAAATCGAACAACTAACTAAGAAGAAAGAAGAAAGAAAGAAGAAAAAATATTTATTTGAATCGCATAACAAAACATACAATTAAACATACAACATGTAACAAAAAGAATATAAAGGAATAACAATTAACATTGCGCCCTGTTATTTCATGCCAACACTGTGCACAGCTCAGTATACGCAGCAAGCGGGGCCTGCTGTACTGGTATTCTGCTGTACACAGTTATGACATCATGGTACGAAACAGGAAAAAAAAATCCATACATAAATAAAAACACTAACATAAAATAACACGAATAATATTAACTACAAAACGAATATACTATGACACAAACAAACATCAATAACAAAACGCCCAGGCGCAAAACTGACTGACAGTGACAGCAGCAGTAAAAAAAAAGATAAGTAATCGATTATAACAAAAGCAATCAAATGCTTTCAAAGCGGTTCTAAAGTGGTTCTAAAGGTGGATCGAAATGTTTCACAATACTGAACGTGTTACTGTGTGCAAATGGGAGGTGGCATATCATTTCAGCAAGACGTAGCGAGCAATTCATGATGAACAAAAAACAGCAACAAGGATGTAAAGCATGTACAACCAGACCTGTAAGTACCAGAATACCAGTAGCGAGGCTATGATATCTGTGATTGTAATAAATACGCCTTCAATGCTTTACTAAACGTATATCGTGTTTTCAATGTGCGAATGGGAGGCGGCAAGTTATTCCAGCACTTAGAGGCTGAGTACTTGAAGGAGCCCCGAAATGCAGCCGTCCTGTTTTGGCGTCTGGATCATATATGAAGCTGCTCTGGTGCGATACGAATTACTATCCTTTGCCCAATGAATTTTACAGTATAGATATTCAAGTAATTTAGTATGTACAATGTTTACTACAACTACGACTTATAAAAACTCTTTTATTTACTGCCCTGGTTCAATATTACTTGGGGTCGGCGCAAAATATCCGTATCTTCCACGTTCATTTTTGCTGTGGTTTTGGCAAAGTATTTACGGCTGGCCGCCTGTCTGACACCAACCCACCCTCCTTGGGAATTATAGTAGTGTTTTACCCGCCACCTCGCGGGTGACCCAGAGTGCTTTTCGGTATGCACTGGGTCTTTGATTCCCTTAGTCGCCTTTTACGACACTCACGGGATTAGATGGGTTGGTGCTATTCTTTGCGTCTGACACCACATGGCAACCACTTATAAAACTACAGCGTAAAAATGTTTTTTTTTTTAATATTTTCGAATTGATAATGGGAACCTATTGCTACTGCAGCACACAACTCTAAGTTTAGGTCGAGTTTTGTCGTGATATAATGTAAAACTTTTCATGTTCCTTTATCAAATAACGTTATGTTTTACACGAGTACATAGAGTGAATAACGAAAGATGCCCTTGACTATTGTAATACTAGGAAATACTAGTAACATAAATGAGAGTTTATTACGAAATGTCACTGCATTTATGAAACCAACAAAAAAAAACCAAACATATTCAAAGGCTTTAAATGTTTGTTTTTTTTTTTGTGTCGTGTTCTTTCACGTCACGGTTGACGTCACCAAATTGAAGGCTGAGGCAAAGCTCTGTCACGTAGCGGGAGCTGCGTTATTCGTATTTTTTGAAGTTTTCCAATATTTTCCTATCAGCCCTGGAAAGCAAAAGTTTTGGTTTTTTTTTTATTTACCGAACTACGTATTTCGTAGCTATCACTAATTACGTATGTGAATTAAACTCTGCTTCGTTCAGGCATAAAGTAAATAAAACTTTTGATCGTAAGGCAGTAGTGGCATTAATGTCTATCACATTTTTACTGAATTTACCAACTATGGGTACATTTATATAATACTGTTGTATTTTTAAAACCTTGAATATAATATAGCAAAATCATGAGTAGATATAATTTCACGCAAATTTTATAATTTATAAACAGTGATGAAATTTTTTTTTAACGAGCGGGAGTTAAACTCGCATAGACATAGCACAGCATTATGTTGGAGTGTCTGTGTTATTGTGAGAGATGAATGTAAAAAATTAAAGAAGAAATTTAAAAAAAGAGAATCAGCGTCATGGGGTAATTTTAAATGATTAAATTTAAAAAAACACGTCTTTGTTATTTTTTTTGTCTTGTTGTTAAATGTGAAAGAATAAATTGTAATATTTTATTGTATAATTAAACTTATTTGTTTTTGTATTAATTTTGTTTTTTTTTATAGAATTTGCTTTGTTTTTATTTTTTTGTGTGTTTATGTAATTTTTGTTACCGTTTTAATAAAAACATAATAAATAAATTAATTAATACGAATTAGACTCATTTTTGAAGGATTGGTCCCAGAAAGCTACAGACCGTGAATATTGGAAAATTGGAAGGGAGGCCTTTTTTCTGCAGTTGGACGATATAGGCTGAAAATAAAATAATAATAAAAAATAAAACGAATCAATTAATTAATTTTTGAATAAATAAATCAATTGACAAATAAATAATTGAGAAAAAAATCAATAAATTAATTTATAAATAAATAAATAGCATAAATGTAGTGCACCTGACCCGGTATTGCATTTTTTTTCAATAGTCAGTTAAGTACTGTAAATGTAAAAAACGTGAAATATAATTTATTTATGATAAAAACAAACGCAATAATATTTTGTAAAATGTGTAAATAGTACTTAGAGAGTTGTAGTTAAGCCAGTTAAAAAAAGGTATATGAAACTTATTACCTAACCCAGAGACGTCAATTACCGTTCACGATAGTGTCTAAACTATTCATTCCAAAACAGTGCTTAGTAAGAAAGCCTTAGTAACGGATTTACAATGAAAAACCATAGCTGCGTGCGGTAGTAAGAGTACTCGTACATACATACTATTGGTACCCAGAAAAAGGCCAATATTTACCAACAGAGAAAGACATAACTTAGCTCACGCAATAAAAAACAACGAGTGGGAGTAAAAATTAGACAGTATAGCTCCTCTTTGGTGGAAATAGCTTCCGTTAGATAGAGAAAACGTATAATGGAATGCAATAACTCTTGACCGGCTGTGCGAGGAAATAACACTGTATCATATTTCACAACCCTCCAACATTTTTATAAAAGCGAACCATCTGCTTTTGACCCCTCATTCTTTTTGTTTCAAGAATTATTTCTGTATAAGTAAAATATTAGATACCAGTAAGTTTGCCGAGCACGTACCACAGCAATTAACTATTATAGTTGAAGTAAATTTTATTTCTCGGTACCGTATTGAAAGTTCATAATTGAACTGCGGCGGCAGCGTCCGTCGTGCTGAATTGCTGGCATTTTACTTAACTAGGTATTAGAGGCAAACGATTATAAGATTTTCACTTCGTCTTTTCACGTTCCAACTGCAACTTTGAAGTTTCAGATAGCGTTTAGAACTGAAATATATAGAGCAATTATTTCTTTTTATAGATAAAAATTGGTATGTATTATTTTAATAAAATAAACTTATGATTTGTACAATTTAAAATTAAGAGGCAAAACTGGTATTTCGGACATGCCTTTCCACATTAATTTTACAAGTTTAAAATTTTATACAACCTTTGATTATACATATATACGTTTACGACGTGTATAATTATAATTTAAACAAAGCATACACCATTCAGAAAGGTTCAGGACATTAAAGTATAGATTTTATTTAGTTGATAGTAAAGGAAGATTATATAATTTAAGATTAAGTTAATTAAAAAATGTAAGAATAAAACTATCAGCCGGACTAAGTGCCTATGTTACAAACATTAAAAATATTTAATTATACAACGCAGAAGCTAAAGCCAACGTGAACGGAGTAGTTGCAGGCACAGCTAGTACGTACCATCCATTATTTTGTAAATTTTTAAAAGATTTCCAAATCTTGATTGCGGCGCTCTTTAAGGTTTGATGTCGCCAGTCAATAGTTTTATACCCAATGAAAAAAGGGAAATCTTTAGAGGGACCGGTGTTGGTAGTGTCCATAAAAACTTCTGGGGAGTGAACGTGTAAGGAATAAGCGTCGCAGCAGCCGGGGTGACTGCGGTCATTCCGCTAAGCGAAGATCAGAATCGCAAGCTGTTAGCATAGAGATTGCGATCGAATGGAAGCCGGCCGAAGTATTCCATCCCGAAATCGAGGGGTCCCGTATATTGCGGCCCGAAACAGCCCTTACGATTGGGCTAACATTCCGCACGCCACTAAAACACCCCTAGATTTTCCTTTTGCATTTGAAACTCCCATAAATTCCACTTTAATAAAAACAATATCTTTACTTCGCTCCTTTCGCTTAGGCTTCGTTTTTCAGATGAATACGCCACCATCAATCCATTGGAGTGTCACAAAGATGACACGTTTAACCGAATGAAAAATATGACCGGATTTTTTTTCGAACCATCGATTGTTTCGTATTGTGAAAAACTTTCTTTGTCGTTTGATCGATGGCCTCTTGTTCATTACGAGCCTTCGAAAGTTATCCTTTGACTTCAATGTGTACTTGAAAAATAATCATAAAGTTTTTGATAAGGAAAAAATAAATAAACATCAATATTGGAATTGTGTTTTCCTGATCTTTTTGTTAAGTATTAAGTTACAAAATGCCTTTTAATAAATCTGACAGGAAATGGTGTTCCATTTTTTGTTCCACAATGTTTTGTGAGAGGTATGTTCATGATTTATGGAGCGCTGTATGCTATGGTTTAAATTACACAATAAGTCGGTTATGCTTTGAATGAACAAGACTATCAATGCATTTTTTTCCACAAATTATTTTGTAAGCAAATATTTTGGAACTGACTTAGGTCAAGGATTTGTTAAGTGTTAGAAACAATACTAAGTTGTTTAATGCTTTTACACGCATAACTTACTCTCACTTGGAAAAAATTCACAGATTTCGCAGTCCCCGCAAGAATCGGAGCATTAAAAATGAATACAACAATTTACGAAAAAAAAAACATTTTATTTTAAATAACACAATTCCAACTTGAATGCACTTCTCGCCTGCATCCGCATCTTTTAACATCATTGCCATGACGATCGGTCAATAATCAAAAAAAGCTACACCCGTTTTTCTACAATACCAAATCTAAAGGGTCACAATTATTAACCGATTTTCAATTTTTTTTCACCATTTTGTAGCTAAACTAATAACCCTAGGACCCTTTTTTCATTTTTTTCTTAAGTCCCCAACCAAATAAACCCGATTTTTTACATTTTTCAAAATTCCAAAAAAAGTTTCCAGCCCATTTTCAAAATTCAAACGCTCACACGTGTCTCGATGAATTCCTCAACTCTTGGTACTATTTTCATCTCGATTCTCCCAAAATACTCGGCTCTGAAGCTATGGCCAAAAATACGTCTCAGGCGATTTGCATCTGATAACCATTTTCAATGGTAAAAATGCACTGACTGTGACACAACGTCTCGTGTAAGGCTTCTGTCTACTACTCGGAAATCAGATTAATGACCAACACGGGCTCTAGGTCCCGGTTTCAAAGGAAGAGCTTTTGACTAACTTTTGGTTGAAGGGTATATAAAAATTGGATGCGAACTGCAGCCGAAAATTAATTAAAGTTCAATGACCGAAGTTAAAAAGCAAACTGCAAAAATACGACGCCTTTATTACAAATATTTTACACAAAAATAAAACATGAAGAATATAATAATCAAGCCTCAAATGATAAGTTCATTCCTTTTACCTTATTTTTGTTTGCATCGGAAAAGATTGTAGATGCAAGATTGGCGTGGTTCGCCGTGAGATCGCATCTGGCATCCTATTCTTAAACACATTTCTTTACAGTTCGATTATATAATTTATATTCCACAGTTGGAAGACATCTTTTATTTATAGGCGTTTAGTTTTTAATTTGCTATTTTTATTTCTTTGGTTTTTTTAAGTTCAGTTAAGTTGTTTCTTTTTTTTGTTTTAAGTTTTGTTCTGTAATAAATTTTATTGTTGTGAGTAGATAGTAAAGCAAAGAGGTTATATTTGTTCAAAAAAAAAATAAAAAAAAATAAAAAAATTTATATTGTAATATTGTAATGATTTGGTAACGACATACTTTTTTGTAAATGTCGTTAATTCTATAAAAGATGTGGTTTTTTGGGTTCATTTTACTTCACAGCTAAAATATATTCCTGAATGGGTAGTAGGTAAAACATTATTGGACGGTTCAAAAGTACCTGTATTTTTAAATTTATTTAAATTTAAAAAAAATACTTTGACTTTAATTATATTTTTAAATTTAACATCTTATTTATCATTCAGTCACTAATTTGACGAATGTCCCGGTTCATCATCAGCCGATCACACTTCCCAGGGATTTGCAGGCCTTTTCACATGAACACGCACGTATGCATGTTGGTTGGTTAATTTTGGTCACATAGTATAAATTTAGAAAGAGACGTAAGTACTTAAGCTCCACGTCGAAAGTGTTTGAGAATAGAGGGGCTGTTCGGTTGCTTGCAGGAGGTGCCAATATATTTCCTGACGCTTGAGCGGTCAGGTAATTGTGGCTGAAACTTATCTCAGGGGTAGAACGTGAGCGGAATACCAAATAGATTGCCGCTCCTGTGCAAATTATAAACTCTACCTTTAATGTTTCAATCAATAATGTTGTTACGTAACGTTGTGTTTATATTGTAACATTGCTGGAAAATTGACAAAGCCCTTTCACTTATGTATAGTATTATTACACCACAGGCAAAGTTATTAAGTACAAAACATACATATTCCCCAGATTCGGTGTATATTTACCAAATTAATATATACTTTTTAGATAAGTTGTTCATAAAATCTGGTATACTCGTAAATATGCTTTTGTCTAGCTCTCTCTCTGTCTCTCTATTTATATTTCTTTCTTCGGATGGTACGTATCACAAAATGTCACTTACGACATTTAAAAATACTTTTATTTTTATTAACAAATAAAAAAGAATGTTTTTTTCAAAAATGTTATTATATATTTTTAAAAAGCTAATTTAAAACATGGTGGTATACCTGACCTAACAAAAAAAAAATTAATCTCATAACTCAATTGAAGTATATAAAAACTTCCGGGAAAACCTTTCCATTCCAAAAGTATTAACATGACGAAAAAAAAATACAAGTGGTATGGTATGTAGGCAGAGTTACAGAATAGCTATAACAAATTTTTGACGATGAGATATAAGCCATGCCATTATATATAAAATTGCTAACAGTGTTTTGAGAGTAAAAATGAAATTTTAGTCGAATACTGAAAAAAGAGAACAAAAAAAATAACCCTTTTTCATAATATGATACCTTGATACTATTCCAATACCTACTATACGAGTATAATAATTTTGATCTGTTAGGGTACATAACCCTAAACTTAGCTATGTCTTTACGTGAAGAGATCTTGCTTCTTTTTTACCACATTGCGCGCACGGAGGCGTGTGAGATTTGGTATATAAAATGTATGTATAATATGTGTTACATACATTATATCGTTATAAACATTGTATATTTTGTGAACTATGATCGAATTTTGATCCCTAACTTGGCGACCACTAATTGGCATTATAAAATGATTCTCTATAGAATGTGTTGTGTCTACCTACCCTCCAAAGCAAATTTTGCTTAAACTTCGTTTTTTAACTTTACTTTGTTAATTTTGTGTCACATACGAACGTACTAATTTAAAATGTCTACATATATTCCTTATATAAGATTGGATTATTACTTTATAACACTAAATTTAATCAAAATTTAAGTCGGGAAACCAGCATGGAGGACTGTAATGTGACAACGTAATTACCTCAAGAGCAGCTCGTAATAAAAGAGAAATGCATTCATGAAAAAGCAATAAAGTAAAAGAAGATTTCACTGAAAATGTTGCTTCTGCAAGATGTTTTGAAACTTCATACATATTTGTCATCAAAAAGTTAAAGAGTGAGCAAAGCAGATTATTCAAAGAACTTTCAGATAAGGTAATATTTTATTTCACCTGCAAGTTACCAAGTATTAAAGGTTGGAAACGCCGGGTCTCACTGACGCGGACTTTGTTCAAGAGTTGTTTACTTTGGAGCGCTCATTAGTTAAGTGACAGTGCTTATTGAATGAGTCATCAAAAGAGGAGTAATATTGTGCTGAGAAATAGGAGCTAAATGCCGTTTTCAAACGAATTCAAATGTGGCGCGCAACTTTATGATCAGTACAGTAAGGGTATACTCGTATTGATAAAAGGTTTGAAACAAATAATGCTGTAACTGTATAGCGTAGCGGATCTCTAGATTCAGCTTTTATCAAAATGGAGGCATAATTTAATAAAAACAGGCATGATGGTGATCGTTATCATTATCAGGTTTCGTGCAGTCCGCCATTGGACATAAGCCTTGCCCAAACGCCTCCATTATGTCTAGGTCGCCATTGAGGTCTCTTAGGGCGTCCGCTGCGACAAGCGGGCGCACGACGCGGACGCCCGCGTGGTGTGTGGTTTTGTTTTGTTTCTGCATTGGTCGTAGGCAGCCCGGGTCACCTGACCCGTGCCGTGCGCCCACTTGAAGCAGTAGACGACCTTATACGAGTGTACACCGTGGCCGGGGGTGACTCCGTGTTATGTAAGACTCCACTTCTTTTCCCTTGTCTACTTTCTACAAAAGATCTCTCAAAAGGATTCTATAAAAAGATCGACGGGGGAGGAGAGGCCTATCCTTTAACCTAGTGCCATCTCATTCTTTGCCACGGTGATGGTTTAGGACTAGGGCCGTCGATGGTATACCATCCTCGTATGTAAACAGCTCCTTTCCACCTCTGATACTCTATCAATTTAGGAATAGCTGTTTCTATATTGTTTCGGGTCTGGGTGTTTCCTATGTATAATAAGTATGTATTTAAGTATATTAAGTATGTTTATCCGTTGTCTAGTTAACCACTTATCGAGTTTCTTAAGGAAGCTTTTCTTTGGACTAGATAATCGGTGTAAGTGTGGGAAACATTTCTATTAGATGGAGATGATACGAGGGTGAAAATAAACTGAAGTCGAAAAAGGGAAATATTTTTTATTAGCTCTAAATGGAACACGTTCTTACAAGACTGAACTCAAGCTAATAACACCAGGTCGTTATTCTTTCTGGCAATAAAGTGCGGATTCAATTTTTCTCTAAGTATGATTCGATCGTAATGCATAGAGCTGGGCGCTCAGGGACGCGGAGGAAACAAAACCGATATACGGTTATTCCCTGACAGCTGAGCTCTTAGGTGATTGTGGCGGAAACTTTTATCGGATGTCGAACGTGAGCGAAATAGCGATTCCCGCGAGTTTACCTGCGAGGACGCATAATTTCTGCTGGAAGAGACTGGCTACTCGGCGTTGATGATAGGCACAAGCGCAGGTGTCTTTGGGAGCGAAAAAGTTGCGGCATTTTACGCAAAGATTCATGCGTTGGGTTACCTACATGACGTATTGAGGACGCAAAGTTTCTACTGGAAGAGATTGACATTGTTTTATACTAGCATAAAGTTTGACTTTAACACAAAGCTTAACGCTATTTAAGCGAGAAATAATATTATTTTTGCACTGTTTGGATACAAATATGATATCATATGATAGAGACATCAACCTGGAGTAGGTAACGGACGATGAGGGTTTACAAACACTTATATGGT
This sequence comes from Eudonia mercurella, assembly GCA_963082485.1. Classification (NCBI taxonomy): domain Eukaryota; kingdom Metazoa; phylum Arthropoda; class Insecta; order Lepidoptera; family Crambidae; genus Eudonia; species Eudonia mercurella. The sequence continues at coordinate 9,716,987 of OY720031.1, forward strand.
ATTGAAAAAAAATCTTAATTAAAACTCTTAACATTAAAGAGTTTGCCTATTCTATGTTGAGATCGGATCTAGATGAGACAGTTGCTGTTATCAAAAAATTCAAGTAAAGCGTACAAAGTGGACAGGTTCAATTTATTCAAATGAATTATTATTGTTATGTACCATTGTAGCCTGTTTGACAGCGAAACAGTTTTGACAAAAATGCCACCGGTCCGATGCAAGCAGGAGAGCCTAATAGCTCGGAGTGCCAGAATTACCAATACCGCAAAAGGAAAATATTTTAAATCTCGCGATCGTCTTTAAATCCAGGAGAAAGAGTGACTTGTACCCTTCAATGTCGTGAACCGGAACATGTCGAGTGAAAGGAGCTACGACGATGAATTGATTAGTCCACATCTTGTTTATTAACTTTAACTGAGAATGTGGCTTAAATATCTTTTGAAAATGCGGCTGTGGACAAGACCAAGACACAATGTCTTCTTTTCACAATGTTTATCCAGATAATTACCAAGCACCGGGGTGGGTTTCTCATATTGACACTATCTATCAGTAGCTGTAAAATTCACTTCACAAACATTTTTGGACTAGAAAAGATATAATAAAAAAATAAGTTATGTGTTTGTTCGCGCCAGAAACGTGACGGTGCACTCATCCAAATAAAAGTTACGCCGGACAAGCCGACGGCGGCACTAGTGTATGCTGATGAACCGCGCGACCTTCACTCCGCTGCATAGACGTGCAGTGTGCATTCCGTCTCAGAGTTCTCACCGAACGGCCCGCCCATGACGTTGCGTTTTACCATCAGCTCTTCGCTCAAGAACCTCTTAGAACTGAATACCCGTGAATTGCGTACCGGCCGGTGCGCGTGTGGGTGTGTGTGCGCGAAAGGCGACTTCTACCAGCATCAGCTCCATCTCCGAGACGGTCGTGTCGTGGCCACGCCGTCAACGTCAGCTCGCCAAGTAAGTCCCATATATCCCATCCTTCTTAACCAACCACGTCGCTGTAACGGCTGCCTACCCAGCAGCCGATACAGTGTGTTTCTATTCGTAGTCGCCTGAGATTTTGTCGAGAGCTTATTTTGCACGCCACAATGCTGTGATGCCACCTCTATCCATTGTTTATCTTTATAATGTATATTTTTCTATATTTAAATGAATTGGTTCACCTAATACACATAATTCCATTTCTTTTCCCAAAAAAATACATACGGGTTTGTACCAAAATGTAGAAGTTAAATGTAGACCAAGCAAGAATATACAATATCTAGTTGGTAATTAAATATAGACAAGGCGAGACAGATTTGTCGCTTTGTCAAATAGCTCCAAATTCATCAGACACTATCTATATACTATATCTATAATAATCCTTCCAGCGCCAGCTGTGCGCTTTATATCCTCGACGGCTTTTAGCTTTCCATGCCCAAACATACAGGTTTACTATCAATAACGCGTCATTTTATCCCATAAAAGGTATAAGCTTTCTCTAAACTGTTGTGCTAAGCAATTGAATTTGGTATACTTAGTTACCCGCAGTCTTTCGTACAGTCCCAATAGTTGTAACTTTCTCTTGAAAACATGTTTACTGCTATAATTATTATTAACGGGATTTTTACCATGTATTTTATTGTGTGTGAGTATCCGATATTTCGGCATTCACACTCACTCAGGATACTCACACATAACAAAAAACATTTATTTATTATTTATTTTAATATGTCTACCAACAGCTGTTGTTTACATTAATACTGTTAAGGACTAAGTGATTATTTACATATCTTTTACATATTTGCGTAAAAGATATGTAAATAATCACTTAGTAGCGAACAAATCACAATTTGAAAAAAGACAAAGTGTTGAAAAAAAAATTCCATTGAATAGGGTTTCTTTGGCTTACAAAGTAAAAGTAGATAGTGTTGATTAATTTTGGCGAGTTGGATTGAGCCACGATAGCATCATACCATTATGTTATTGTGGTATTCAATGCTAAAAACTATGTTATCGACATCCTCATTTTAACAAACATTAAAGACTAGTTAAAAATAAAACGAGCTTACATATTTTGTTTAACAGCAAATTAACACAGCACTCGTTAAATCAATCCAACAAAAACGGTGACAGCATAGAATATCAAGAATCTTCATGAAAACCTGAAGAAAATGGGATATCTACACTATTCTGCATATCGGATGTCGTTTTACATTCATTTCCCATCATATAAATGCGAGACAATACGTCTTCTTGATCCGCCTATCACACAGTCCGCGTTTAACTATGCAAATTACATTCTGAAGTAACATTCGCATTGCTTATGCAAGAGCAGTGTTACATGCTGAATAAAACAACGCTAATTACATCAACAGTGCAAACAATAAAGCGTTGTGTAACAGTATTAATCGGTATGTTTTTCTAGAGTTTTCATCGAACAGACGATATAAAACAAAAGAGTATTTAAGATCTCAGAATTAAGCGTTGTTGGAACGAACTGCATTAATCCCTGTATTACGGTGCGGTAGTAAAGACGGTACACACACTGCGAGCGGACGGAGAAACTCGAGAGACCCAAGGTAAAGCAGGGTGTACACGATCGCATCCAGCTCAGGATATCTATAATGGCCACTCGAGCTATCCGCTCAAGCGTTATTCTCAACAAATCTTCCATATTGCGGCCAACTAGAGCTCAATCAATACTGCGCATTGCATAGTTTTCTAGCTATGATCCATTTACAGTGAGACCGCATGTGTGACTTGTGTTTTTATTGCATGTACGATGGATGTTATTACGGCTAACGTTACTAATAGTTTTAATTGGATGAAAGAGTCATTATTTTGCCGTTGCTGCTGGTGACTTTTCATTACAGCAATCATTTTAATAGTTCCTACGACATAATGTTTACTGGGTAATTGTTTTGTATGAAAAGACATAGATTTTTAGAACTCGTTGGGACCTTTATAATCAGTCTATAAAGGTCCCACTGCTGGACTCAAGCCTAATAATAAAGTTAAAAGACAATTAACTTGCATATTGGGAGACTTGTGTAGTTTTTAAAAAATCTAAATTAAGGGTTTTTTGTCTTGATAGGCATGCCAACCCCATCGTAACTTTATACTAATCCGACCTAATGAGAGACAGCACATGTGTAGTTTTAATAAGAGAAAAGACTATCGAACCCTTTATTTTGAAATGTTAACAGTTTTAAGCGTTAGGTAGGTAATTGTCGGTTTAATGGTGATATAGTTTTGTTAAAAGGCTTTTTCTTTGAACACAGGAGTCCTAAATATAACCGTAAAATTTCGGTATTCTTAAAAAGTTTTCTTTTCTTTTACTTTCTCTCTAAAAAAGTACTCGTTCATAAATGCAAATAATAATATTACGGAGTATCATATTAAGTTAATTAACTTCCAAACCAAACATAAGTATTACAGCACACTAGTATATTATATAGCTCAAGTTAAACTTCCTTTAAAACTTGCTGTGCAGCGCATTCTTTGAAAATCGGATAAATTTAATTTTCACGCTCCTAATTTTAGGTAACGTATTGCTTGACGCCAAAATGTAAAAATATTATACCTGCAAACACATTAGTTGGCGCGGAGCTACCGAGGTGGGCTGGCTTGTTTCAGCTTTGGAAACTTTGTTTCCTTGATAAGTGTACTGTAATTTTTTTAATGTTAGATAAAAGAGTGACGGATATTTAGTCTTCATTATTGTTTGTTAAACTTTTTCTAGTTTCCGTGTGGAATAATTATAGCTATGTCTCCAAACAAATGAAATATTACATTTGTTTGGAGACATAGCAGATGATAATGTAGGTAGTAGGTTAATAACTAAACCCCCTCTATGACTTATACCTATGTAGATGTCTATGCATTGATTGACTGATATGTGGAGCGATCGGGTCAATCTCTCATTTGTCTTATGGTAGCTCCTTGATTTAAATGTACAGGTATGAGGAAACAGAACCACTTTCGAAACTCTTTGGGTAGCGGTTAACCGGACGAAATGGTCGACGTAAAGAGTTCGAGCGCCTCTAGCTGCCAGCAGCTTATGCTGAGACAGGGCCCTTTAACTTCACACACTACCTACTACATATTTTATCTTTTACTACTCATCTGTTCTTTTTTTTCTGTCTATCTGTTATATCTTTTTTCTTTTATTGATGTATAATTGTTATAATTAAGTGTGATTGTAATAAACAAATTTTCTATTCTATTCTATTCTATTATCTGATCCACTCTTTATTAGACTCAGTTTTTCATTTTGTTGAGCGTCCGGGTGAAGTGCATATACCGATAAACGCCGAGAACTTCCTAATTGTGAAAAGAAAGGTCACATAGTGGACGTTCTTTCTGAGCTTTCGCTTTGAACGCCAGTGACTCAGTTGAACCCTTCTACCATCCCATTATTAGAAGCAATAGATTCCATAGACTAACTTTTTGCCAGAAGCTAGAAAAAAGCTTAAAATCTTAAAGGGGTGCAGCGCGGAATTTGAAAATTTACGTGTTTTTAAGTCACTAGTGCTAGGCGCTGAATAGGTCTTATACATTAAAAGGACTAGTGTAGGTTAGCTTGATCCTTTCACAAGGTCATGGTTGTCTTGGAATTTGAAACAAATACCCAGAAACTGCATAAACATTACGTAAAATAATGATATCTAAAAACTTATTTCTTCAGTAACTTTGTAAATATAGCCCAAATGAAACAATGATCCGACATCAAAATGTTTGTATTGATATTCCGCAGGTCACTGTTGTCTTATTTTTCCATTAAAAAACATGAATATAAAAATATTAAGACTTTTCTTATTTTTTACCCAAACGCCTTTGATTTTACGAAACTAAACATTGCTCTAATTAAATCACCAGCCTACTCTGTACAGATATTAATGTGCGTGCGTATTCGTAGTCGTGTGCCGTTGTCACACCACTGCCACGCGCCGCTCGCTCGCTTTCATAAAGAAACTTGAAACTCGCAGTTTTGCGTCCGCGCTGCACCCCCTTAATAAAAATTACTATTTGACAGAAGCTCTTATAGCTTCTGTCAAAAAGCTGAAAAGTCACTGTTATTGCAGTTGTGGCTACGCTTAGTAGATACGAGTAAAATAAGTTAGAACTCATCTAGAATTCTCATTCATGCCTTTATGTCATCATAATTTGAAGGTAAGTGACAATAAAGCCGAGTATTGCCGACCGCACTACACCCTGAAATATCTTTTATTAAAGAACTGGCTATCATTGTTTCAACAGTCAGAATACTTCTACCAAAATGGCTTTACGATAGACGACTAAGGTAAGATGGCAGCGGATAGGCCGACTTAGAACAAGCTTTACCACCAAACAAACCGCGAAAAAATTGAATACCTACGCGCTGGGAGTAGAACGTCTAGCTCTGAGGCCTAACGGACATATTTCTAAGTATTCATTAAACATTAGGTGAAGTACTTTGATTAATCACAAAAATATGCAAACCGGGAATTGAGGCTACCTTCCAACATACTTAAACACAAAGAAGCAGCCTACAAAGCCATTGTTTGTTGTACTCGTATTCGTATACTTAATATTAATGCGCCTAATGGATATTTCACTTGAGCTGAGACGTCATAATAAAAAATTACACCCTCGAGCACATCCGTTGCGAAGCAAGGTGGCCTGCTTTGTTTCCACTTCGGAACTTTGTAGCCTTGTTAGATACTGTTGTTCGCTTTGTCGGAAATCGCTATTACACTTTATGGATTGGTATTCGTTCTCCTTTTGTATTCGCCGTGAAAGCATTTTGTTGATGAGATACAAACTTCGTGGCAATTTTCCGTGCGCCGCGGACCGGAATGACTTCCATTGCTTAGTGACGAATAAAATTGAGAGTTTTGTAATTTTCTTGCCAATAATTCACCCGTTTGAGTTTGAATGTTAAACGTTTTCTGCTTGCGAATAAAAAAAATAAAATGCTGTAAAGTTAAAGTGACAGTTTTGATGTTTTCTTACGTGAACATATAAGGAATAAACCGACCAAGAGCGATTCGGATTCGGGAAGTCAAAGACCTCGTAGTTAAAAAGTACCTTATCCTATAATAATTAGTGGTGTCTTCCATTTTAGAGGTTATAATGAACTTCTCTTATCTTCTGTGGATGTGGCATGACCACGTCCGTATGCTTACGTTCAACTGACAAGTGACACGGGCGGTCTCTCCCTAACCGCACTATGACATCAATACACAACAAGTAGAATGTAAATTAATTTAATATGTTAATTTTTTATAAGAATTAAAATTTTAAGTTGTTCTAATTAAACGTTTCATAATTATATGCAGGTACTTCATGTAAATCAAAAGTATCTCTTTGTAGTGTATGTGGAAGGAGCCCTATTCTTTCAATATTTGAAAAAATATTAGGATCGGATGTTGATGACGTAGTTGTCGTCATTGAATAGGGCTTACAGAAAAAGTTGTTGATTAATTTCGGCGAGTTGGATTGAGCCACGATAGCATAGTTGGTAGTGCACCTGATCCAGCAAGTTATGGGGTGGGGGTTCGAATCCCGCTCGTGGAATTTTTTCAACACTTTGTCTTTTTTCAAATTGTAATTTGTTCGCAACAAAATTTTGCGTAAAATTATATGTAAATACATATAAATGACTTGTCCTGACTGACTGGTTCATCATCGCCGAGCCTAAACCGCTGAAGCTAATTAGATGAAATTTGGACTGTAGTAGTTAATTGAGTGACGTAACCAGCCACTAAGAAAGGATTTTACGAAAACACACCCTAAGGGTGTACAGATTTTACAGATGTTCTACAAAGGTTCTACAGATTTTTCAACAAAAATAAAGAATGACGCGTTATACATATAATTTTTCGAAAAACCTCCCCTAGAGAGGTGAAATATGGGTGGAAAGTTTGTATAGAAATCTGATATTTTTGAATCAAATATGGGGTGAAAGTTTATTGAAAGTCAGTCAGTTTTGAAGTAAGTGTAAAATACATGAAAAATGGTATTTGGGTTATTAAAAAGAAATAATGAATGACTTGTCTCGGGAATTTTGTTTATTTTCCTTTAAAGGAGTAAAAAGGGAAGGTTTTTTTTGGGGAAATCGTTAATTTTAAAGTAGTAACTATCACAATGAATATTTTAATCGTTCTACAGATTTTTCAACAAAAATAAAGAATGACGCGTTATACATATAATTTTTCGAAAAACCTCCCCTAGAGAGGTGAAATATGGGTGGAAAGTTTGTATAGAAATCTGATATTTTTGAAGTTTAATCCACGGATTGACTAATATAAACGTGCCTTTACAAACAATCACAGTTCGTGTGGCCTACGAGAGCGAAGCCGCGAGCAAAAGCTAGTGATATATTCCTTTCCTCTTTTTAGAATCTTAAAATTACGGTACAGGTAAAGTATACATGTTTAGTGTTACTTGTATTATGAAAATACTATTTTCATTACTGACTAATTATACCCACTAGCCACGTAACTGATTTCGAATTTTTCACTCCATTACAACATAATGTTGTAATGACTAAGAGCGGATTGGTGTCAGACCCAGAATTAAGCACGGCTATTTATGATGTGACGCCTGACGCTGCGATAAATAATCACCGGTAATTTGTTCCTCTCCCCCCCTTCCCCCGAGTTTAGGTCCTAGCCTTTGGGTGCCGGTTTCTCCGGTCACGAAACTCGAATGAAACACCCCGGAGAATCGAGGAGTAAAAGTAAAGTAAAAAGGTAAATATACTATATACTATCCCGCTGCTGAGCAAAGGCTTCTATCACTGAATTTAAGTAATCTCTACAATAATTAATACCTATACGACTTCATCACCATGTGCAATATGTGTATAATACATACATAAATACACAAAACTGTACATTGTTGTACATGGTTTTCCGTAAATGATAATTAATTGTATTTCAAGGATTTGTATGCATCAATGAGGATAATTTTAACTGATGTCAAACGTGAAATCTTTTTTTTTTAGGGTTCCGTGCCCAAAGGGTAAAACGGGACCCTATTACTAAAACTCCGCCGTTTGTCACCAGGCTGTATCTCATGAACCGTGATAGTTAGACAGTTTAAATTTTCACAGATGATGTATTTCTGTTGCCGCTATAACAAAAAACAAATACTAAAAATTGTATAAACTTAATATTTAAGGGGGCTCCTATACAGCAAACGTGATTGTTTTGTTTGTTTTGCTCGATATTGATAACGGCAACAGGTAGACGCTTGAAATATTCACAGAATATTTAGTTATATACTCACCTTAAAAATAAATAATTAAATTAAATACAACAAACGAGATTTTTTTCACATTTTTTTCTCGGTCTTATGGTTAAAGAAACTTTATTTCTCATAAGAATACATAAGATTCACTTACTGAGAAAGATACATTATATTATATTATTATTATATTTATTATTTTTATTATTATTTTATTATTATATTTTTTCTTGGTCTTAATAAAGATATCAGGTAGAAACTTGAAATATTTTTATAAATAATGGCACGGAACCCTTCGTATGCGAGTTAAACTCGCACTTGACCGGTTTTTTCTTCTTAGTAAGGGATTTATGTTTTCCGTCTATGGCTTTTACAGTGTAACCGGATTTGAGAGGCTGCGAGCAAACAATTTTTCTTCGAGTATAAGTACACACGCTTGCACATCAGACAACCACAACCTGTCAAATTTTCTCAATAGACTTTAAACCTTATCAATAAGGCATATAGTTGTAAATGTATTGACGAAATTTGACAGATTTGGATATGATTTAGATGCAGGTATCTGTACTTTAACAATAATTTCTATAACATTGATTTCCAATAAAATTGTTCATCATCATCATCATCTCATTTTTATGTCCCTACTGCTGGGGCACGAGCCCCAGCAGTAGGGACATAAAAATGTAACCACGCGGGAACAGTGCGGATTGGTGGTTATTAACGACTGCTAATGCAGCCGGGACCAACGGCTTTACGTGCTTTCCGAAGCACGGAGGAGCTTGAGATGATACATATAAAATTGTTAATTTTACGGAATTAAAGTACTTAATGACACTGGTGTTCGATCCTGGCGAATACTGGTGTTTTTTTTTGGAGAGAGTTTGCTGATTGCCTCAGACGGCTTTTTCAGCTTCACCGGGCTTGTTTGGGGGCGGCGAGAAACTTAAAAGGTTCCTCAAGCCGTGTGAAACGAATCACTTTCGGAGGTTTTCTAGAGGGAACGGCATCACGCACTAGTGCGTGTCCCCGTGCCCCACTAGATTCTCCGAGGGGTTCAGATCGGATCGGGGAGCGGAACAACCCGTGGGTGCCTCTAAACCTCTGACCTCGGCTCGAGTTGACCGGGCCTTGGTGGTGGGGAGAAGCGCCCAGGTATATGTCTGTACTCTGTACCTGGTATAGAGCGCGTGTGAACCGGCTCGTCGTACCCATGTACTACGAGTAAGGTGTCTTGGGCCTAATTAAACTGGTGTGCATGTTTAGTGTATTTTGTAAAAGTGGCATTTAGAGGATCGGGCGGGGGGAACACTGGTGCTAACTACAAATTTTATTTTAAAACAATATATTTTTTGTTTATTTTAAACATTTAAGTTACACCTTCAGAACTTAGTATTATTAATGCTGAGCATGCTTTCTGTCAAGACTAACCGAGGTCGTCGGTATTAAGGCAACGGCCACGACCACAGCAGTGGGGGCGAATGTGAGTAATCACCTCAATCAACAGCCAGCTTACCCGACCACCATCAACGCAAGGTGGAAAGAAAACATTTTATTAGTACATATTTATGTAATAAACGGTAGAATTTATATTTTAATGGAGAGGCTCGATAAGGTAGAGGCTAGCGGATTGTGCAAATTAAGCAAATAAAGAAAAGCCATTTCACTGGATCATCATCAGCTCATTTTTATGTCCGCACTGCTGGGGCACGAGCCTTCCCTATAGATGGATAGAGAGAACGGGCCATAAACCACCACGCGAGCCCAGTGCGGATTGGTGGTTGTTAACGACTGCTAATGCAGCCGGGACAAAGGCTTTACGTCACGTAAAGCTTCGTTCTTACGTGCTTTCCGAAGCACGGAGGAGCTCGAGATGATTCTTTGATATTTCACTGAATGGGTGTCCAAATTAAAATCCTTTTCTGTGGTTCAGAAGGCACGTTAGTCCAGGTTATAACCATATGATGGTTCCACCAACCCGCAGTCCTGCTACCGAACCCGCCGCGCTAGTGGCGTCTTGGGATAAAGCGCTGAATTCCTTTGGTAATATTTTAGAGCGTATACCCAATAGGGGATTTTAAAGGCTGATAAAATGTGAACTCTTCACATTTGATAAAAAGAACAATAAGCATAATCGTTGATTTTTTTGCAAAGTTTTAAAAAGCTTTAACTCAAAACATTTTGAAACGTAAAAAAATATAAAGGCATTTTAAATTCTAAACGTAGTGTATATGATGAATGTTAATTGGTAAAGTATATTCCCTGGATCCCCTTCCATCATTGGAATAACCCAAAAGGTAATCTAAAGTTTCACGACTGAGCTGTTAAAAACTAATAAAAAACAAAGAGTTTGACCTTTTATCTGACTGTTTTGTAAATGAAAATAAGTCAGAACACAACAATTTTAATCACGTTCCTGTTCAAAATTCAAAATCATTTATTTAGTTTAGGCTACAAGTAGCTCTTGTGAATGTCACTATGCCATCGGTTCGTAAGTCTACTCTGGGTGGGAGATCTTGTACTGAGAAGAACCGGCAAGAAGCTCAGCAAGTGTCCAGCTCTTTTCTCCCTTACAGCGTCAAAAATATTGTTACGGCGATAGACTTAATATTAGTAGCTTGCCTAAAGAGACTCCAATTATATAAACTTCTCGCTGAAAACCGAACCCGGTACCTCTAAGTTTGACACGGGCGGTTTAAATAATAGACCTCAGAGGCTGAAAAAATAAAGGCTGATTGAAAAATTATAAGCTTCGAAAGAGGTTTAACTTTAGCATACGTTTTGGAGTAACAGGACTTAGACAACAAAAAAAACAAGTGAGCGATCCTACTTGTCAACGTCTTTGGATATTAACAGCTGTTCCCGGGACAACGGTCGCGCGTGGACGATTACCCCTACTTATTCTGTGCTCTAGTTTAATATTATTAAGAGTAAATAAATAATTAAAACATTATTGTACATGTGAGTATATCGTTTATAATTCTTTTAAGTTTTTATGTTTTGCACTTTATCGACTAATCGACGAATATCGATTATAATTATTTTATGTATATACCTAAATTGCGAATATTTATGTTAGTCTGTAAACAAAAAATGTAACGACACGACAAAATTGAACACCGAAGATAAAAGAATAATAAGATCAAGTTACACTTACCGAACTCCCATATAAAACGGCAGCTAACTTCCAAACTTTACTCAAAAATTAGAAACCTTCGTCTCTCTAAGTTTCTATCAATTTAATTAAACACATCCTCCATGCAGCCACCTCAAATAACCCAACAATAGATCATCCATCCACGTAAGCCAACACAGTTGCTGGAGTCAGTCCGTTTTTATGGTCCGAAGTTGCCAGCACAATGCCTTGGAATGTGCGAAGTAAACACTTAACTGCAGGTTTACTTGTCGTAATGCAGTGCAAGTTTGAACGCGCGGTCGGCCGCAGCGCGAACTTCGCCCGCCAGAGTTTAACGGTTGCAGTTTTAATGGCGGCACAGGACTAGGCCCGGTGACTCTGTTCTGCGAACCTGGTGCGGTACGGCCTGCAGCATAGAGTTCTTTTTTGCATGCGTGATAATACGATACCTGATGATTGTCTGATAAAACCATGAAGGTAGTGAATAAATATATTTATATATGACACGAACTGTTACCACTTTTTATCATAGGAATAATCGCACTCGAAGTATCCCGCGGGCATAGTATAGTGTACCCGTTTACCGCTTGGGTGGGATCTCAAGGGCTCTAAGGAGTCGTTCACGACCCGCCAATCAACTGCTACAAAACTAAAGTAATATTGATCACCTGATCTTATAGATTACTTATTTTATTAGAAGCTATTCAATAATTTTTAGTTTATATGAGAAGGGTAAACGAAGTAATTGTAAATATTTATCATCATACAGTTATATACCCAATACCAATTTTATATATATTAAAATCCCGTTTCCATTTTGTAAAATGGAATTTTGATTTCGGACTCTGATCTCTCTAACTCTGTTTGGGCACCACTGAAATTATACCTAATACAATAATTCGTTTTGAAGTGCTTATTTGAGATTCTACTGCGAAGCCGGTACAGGTTAAAATTGTTATTCTGAAGCTCGAAAGAGTCTTTTATTACTTGAAGTACCTACATACATAGCTAAAACTACAACGATTTATAAATCATATGGTAAAATCTAATCGGCCGCATAAAATGATTTTAAAGTACTCCAAAATAAATAGGGAACGTTCACGGTAACGGTCGGTAAGTCGGGAAAGTTGGAAAGTAAATGGTATTAGCATTGTCTAATCACCATCAAGGGAGCATTCTGTCTAGCTAGAGCCGGGCCGCGCGTTCCCGTACACTTGCTTGCCCATTCAGGGAGCCTTCTTGAATGCAAATAAGCATTCGGAACGCCTTTACGACATTGAGGCGCTCTTTATTGAGCCTGTTCGAGCAAATAAACTGGCGCTTCGGCAAACACACCTCGGGAAAGTGACACGAGACGCGCTCCTAACAATACATGATAGTGATACGGTGACATTTCGCATTTCTTCGTGTTTGATTTGTATATTTTGCTACGGAAACGCATAATTGTTGTACTGACTTTTTGACTAACGAAATTTTAAGCTAAAGCTTAAAAAAAATTAAATATCTGCCAGGTTTCTTAAAAGTGAATATGCTTTGAAAAATACAATTCAAATTATCAAAATTGACTATGTTTTTTGTTTCAATCTTTTTAGTGTGGTATTAAAATAATGGTATTACGAGAAATACTGTTGCTTTAAAAAAACTGCACTAGAACATCGTAATGTTTAAATCGATCGGTATCCAAAACAAGTTATATAAAAAAAATTGATATTCTTTTTAACTCTTTGAAGTCGTTTAACTAGTCGCCTGACCTCTGACTGTCACGGGATAGAGAAAATTATCTCCAAAAACGAAACTTCAATTCCCTAGAAAAGCAACCCTACCATCTCATCAAGAAAGGAAGACAAAAATCAGGAAACGCGAATTCAAATGAAAGGTGAAGTTAAGCTAAACTGTAAATGTAATTAGATTTTCAAGTTTACAAAGACAGCGCTCAGGTTCGTAGATTTACTGCTGGCTGACCCACCTCCCTCCGGAGCAGGATAAATGAGACGCCGGCGCCGCGAGGTAGCGATACTAATTATCCTATAGTATCCTATAGGTAGACGCGTTAAGTTGTACACACACTGGTAGATACATTATTTACCTATGTCATAATATTTATAAAATTTTAATTTTTGTACTGATTACACGGTTACAGTAATATTTTGGAATGAGACCCTATACACACACTGCTCATGTTCTTAGATTTACTGCTGGCTGACCCTCCCTCTGGAGCTTTTATCCCGATATTCCCACGGGAATGAAACTCATACCTTTTCTCTATATTTGTCTTAGATTTGATGTTGGGAATAGAACCTATTTGGTATTGTTTTCTAAAGTTTACGCGAACACTACACATTTAAATGAAACAACTTTTACGGATCTACTCGCGTTTATTTTAATTTACACATTATTTAATGTTTATCCTGACGTTTCGAATCCTTTGCAGGGTCCGTGGTCACAGGGAGACTGAGGTGTTACATTAAATAATTTGTAAATTAAAATAAACGCGAGTAGATCCGTAAAAGTTGTTTCATTTAAACCTATTTGGTAGTTTTTTATACTTTTTTATTGAAATTTTGACAGTTTTTTTTCTTTTTGACATTTGTTTTACTGTCAAAGTGGTACGAAGTCTGCCTGGTCCACTAGTTTTTAACATAAAATAAATTAGATTTGCACATTTATTGATTACACGGCTATAGTAATATTTTGGTATGGGACGCGTAAAGACGCGTTAGGTTGTATAGTGCCTAAGAACCTAAGAACTCTAGAGTGTAAGTAGAGGCCAAATCTAAATTTGGACGCATTAGGTTGTATACACTCTGGAGCGATCACGTTCTTATATTTGCTGATGGCTAACCAATCTCCCTCCTCGATAAATGAGACACTGTGAGGTAGCGATACTAATTATCCTATAGGTTAACCGTTAAGTTGTACACATAAGTAAAATTATGCTTTTACATATGTTTTTTTTTACTGGTTACGCAACCAAAGTTATGTTGCAGAAAAAGACGCATTAAGTTGTACACACACTGGTAGATAGATTATTCTAGGATGTAACATTTTATTTTTAACTAGCTTACCCGGCGGACTTCGTACCGCATTTCTTTTTTTTTAATGTAGCCAATGTTACTCAGCGCTAATGTAGCATTCTAATGAAGAAAGAATTTTTGAAATTGGCCCAGTAGTTTTTGAGTTTATTCGTTGCAAACATACATACATACAAACACAAAGCTTTCCTGTTTATAATATTAGTATAGATTAATAACACGACTTGATAATAATAGATAGGTTTAGTTCCTAACTAAAATAACAGCAATAATTATTATTATCATCATTAGCATATAAACGTTCATAGCGGCGTTCAGGTCTTCCCACATAAACTAAATTACATAAAGAGATCGTACCTTAACTCACCACGCTGACCCAATTCAATCTTAATATAATATTATGTTAATTATCTTTCTCGTGTGTTAAAGACTTTATGCTGTCCGCTCTCCCTGTCTAAATCTTGTTAGTGGTCGGTGGTGCAATGTGATAAATTTATTTCCCACACATATTAAGCCAATCAAATGCAACTATTCCTGCTAACGCCAATCACGGAAACAAGTGGGACTATTCCGTATAATGTAGACACTACATTTTGCCAGCCGACCGAGTCTTTCGTGTGGAATTTTAAATAGGTACAACTAGCACGTTCCAGAGTTCTTGTATAAATTAGATTAAAGCTGTAAATAATTGGTACTTTGAGTAGCTACAGAAACTTTGTGATTTTTTTTGTATCAATTTTAAATTTTTACCTTTAATTTTAAACAAAGTTTTTAATGGAGTTTTACGCAATCTACTTAATATGCGTAGTGAATGTCTAGGATACTAGTAGGATAAGTTGTACAGGCTAGTTCCTTTTTATTACTCATCGACGTTAATTTCACTTGATGATAGGTGACCATAGGGCCGAGAATGGAAGTGTTCTAAGAACTTTCTTTCTCACGTTCTTTCTGATGGCAGCGTAGTGGAATCAGTGTGTACAACACCAGCTCTCGTCGCCAAAAAATAGTATTTATATTTTATTTTATTTAACCACTAGCTGCCCGGACAGACTTCGTTCTGTCAAAAACAATTTTTTTTCTCTATTTTAAAACTTTCCGTATGCCTTAAGGAACATACTAAAAAAAATTGCCGAATTGGTCGAGCCGTTCTCGAGTTTTGCGCTTAGCAACATTAATTTTTATTTATATAGAAGAAGAAGAGGCCCCTATTTCTAATTAGGTATTAATGGAAAAAAATAACACACTGGTTCCTGGCACTGGTGCCAGTACCCTTAGAATGATGGAAAATTGTAGTTGGCGACATACTTAAAAAGAGATGGTGGTAGTTAACCAGTCGGACTTACAACAAACCCATCAGCAACTATTTCGAAACATTTAATCATTAAAATCCTACTCGTACTATACTTGTTCTCTTTACTATTATCGCTACCATTTAATTTAATTTACAATTTACTGTTTTAATTTAAACAAAACACGGTTACTAAAACAAACGCAGCTCTCCCATTTCATGTATAAACTACCCCAAAATTAGTCTAGAAGGAAGACAAACAACACAATTGGCTTTCGAAACTAAACGTATAATACGTCGTTCCCCCGCTTTTAGTCGTGAAAAATAGCAATATTATGCGAGAAAGAAATCGGATCCTCTTACCTATTCGAATCGATTGAGCTCTCATATCGAATAGAGACGAGGCACACAATGGCATTCGACGGTATTCCCGATTTAAGGTGGTAAACTGCCTTGCATAAGTCATACCAAGAAATATTTTGGCTGCTGAATTATAATGTGAGGTAATCTTATTCCGGGAATGGGTAATAGGTACATAGTCACAATGGCTGTTCTTGTTTTGTGAATGTCGATATTTATTTAGCTTGAATAATTCAGTCGTATGATACTTCAGAATTTGTATTAACAGTTTCATCATCATCATCATCATCCTCAGTCTATAAACGTCTTACGTGTAAGGCCGTCAGATATAAACAATAGCAGATTTCTTGGCGGGAAAGTGAAGAGTCATGTCTGCGGTTTTGTTTTATTTTCTAAAATTTGTGTTATGTCGAATATTAATGTGAAATAATAGTGGATTATTAACCGTTAAGTGTTCGTGAGTGTGCATGAGTGTTGGCAAATGAAACAAAACAGTGCAACGTCACTTTTCAAATTCTCTCAAGAAGTCCGCGTGAGGACTTAGTAAAGCCCCACATCTTTACTAAGATACTCGAGGGGTTAGGGAGGTGTATATCCTTTATCACTTTTCATTTCTATTAGCATTCATCATAATCATACAGGAAAGAAATATTGTTATTACGACGACCTCCGTAGCCGAGTGGGTTGCACGTCGGACTTTGGGCGGCGCTAACTCTGAGGTCCCGGGTTCGATTCCCGGTCGGGTCAATGTCGAAAACGAACTTTTCGATATTGTGTCGGGTCAGGGTAGTTGTGGTACCGTCGTTGTTTCTGATTTCAATGAAACGAGTGCTTTAGTTACGTACCTTGGGAACTTACCTTACTTATCTTAGCTAATTACTTGTAAGAAAAATTACTTTGACACTGGCTAAATGTGCTAATCGCACGAAGTCATCAACTAAAGGAAAAAAGAACAAAACAATGGCACATGCGTAAGCACAAAGTGCCATGTTTGCCAGAGCCATTAAGATCAAGCTAAGAACGATAGACTGGTATGTAATACTAAATTATAATAATAAAATTATTGTGATCCACAAATTTAGCAACTTTACTGATAAGTTAACCATGATGATCATTTTGTAAACATAACTACTTATTTACTTGTAAATGTACTCGTACTTACAAACAGGCATTACAATAAATTTGATAAACAAAACTCATCAAGCGTTGACAGTTTAATAAGAATTTAAGAACCTCACCTTTCAGTATAGATAAAAAAATAGGCCTCCCCTAATGAGCGCCATAGCGCCATGTCCTCAGCTTGACGCATCCAGCATCTGCCTGCAGTCTTCATCATCCCACCTGGCCGGAGGGCGTCCTACACTACGTTTGCCGAGTCGTGGTCTCCACTTAAGAACACGTTTACTTCTCTCTCTCGTCTTGACTGATGTCTGGCAGTTCGTCGGTGTAGTGGCGTGTCAGGGTGGCTCTGGAATCGTGGTCGTCTTGTCGGAAACGAGGGGCATGTGCAGCGTATAATCGGCCATAGAAATCCACTATCTTGGCGGAGATCTCCGGCTTCGACAATACAGTCCTCCCGTCGTGCGTTTTAGCTTCGTCAGGTGGCTCCTGCCAAGCTGCTGAGTGAATACTATGGACCCTCGGTTTCGCCCTATCGCCTCTTCAATGAGGCGTGTGTTGGAGTTACACTCTTTTATTTTTTTTCAACGCCTCCGTCTTATTTGTCATCAATCCTCTCCATCCTTATGTTGCCTAGAAGATATCGCTTTTAGTGATAAGGCCGCCCGTTGTACGACTCCAATTTATTATTTATTCTTTTTATTCCTTTGTTAACATTTATGTGTTTTTTTTATATGTACAATAAAGTATTTTATTCTATTTATTCTATTCCAAAATGTAAGCTACTTCTCAGAAAGACCTCTAGAGGCCTGAGATGTCACTTTCGGTCGACTGCGGCTGGGTTTATTCTTGTGGATGTTAAATTCCACTCTAAGTTGTCTGTGAACAAGTTGTCACTGAAGAAACAAAGCTTGCGGGCGGCAGTATTAGCCTTGAATAATTGCAGCAATCACTTGATGGCGACTGACGTACGGTCTGGCTGGATACCGGCGGGAAAGCGACGGATTTATACTTGCTTTTGGTATTTCTGGTTTCCCAACGTGTTAAAAACTAGCGCTTATGTTACTGTTTGAGTTTAAATGTGCTGTAAAAAGTAGTGTCGTTAATTTGATAACTATTTTGATTTCAACTCTATATTTATTTTCTTAAATAAATACGTTAGTAGAAAAGTTGAATTTTAGGATGAAAATTCCATAACGCCTATTCAAATGACATGAACATTCTACTTAGATTAATAATTTAAAATTTAATTTTAGTCTGACGTTCGGACACGGTCGCTAGGTAGAGCATCTAAAAACACGTCCTAAAAGCTATCGTCAAACTATATAGATCAAGTGTGTTAAATTTAAGTTACTCAATTATTGTACACAACACACAAAATACAATTTTGTATAGTGTCAAAGTACAAAAGCTTTATATGGTATCATGATATTTTGACAAAAGAAAATGAAACATAGTGTTGAGTGAGTACCGATAAACGTTCCATTCATTCATTTGTTTAAAATATTTGTTATGGTAGCTTCCACCACAACACTCTATCACAGTTAGCGTTCTAACATGATTAGGTTCTAGCATCATTCCATCTCTATCAATTTCATTCCGTTGACATAAATAAAATGATATTTTACAACTATTCAGAGCGGTTATCTTAAAAGTAATAGCGCAGGCCATTTCTTTGTTGTTATGCTCGAATTTGTAAAAATACGTTAAGCCGTCATTTACGTTGTATTAAAAATGATGTAATATAGCCTATAGCCTTCCTCAATAAATGGACTATTCAACACAAAAAGAATTTTTCAATTCGAACCAGTAGTTCCTGAGATTAGCGCGTTCAAACAAACAAACAAACAAACAAACAAACAAACAAACTCTTCAGCTTTATAATATTATAGTATAGATAATGCCAATTGAGTCAACTACCAGTTGGTCGTATAAACAAGGGATTTTAAATTTTGTGTATAAATACCATTTCCTTCCAAAAAATACAGTACATTTACTGTATTTTTTTAAGAGACCATTATTTTAAGATAGATTGCTACGTATTTCGTATTTATTGATATGTCGATTACACAACATAATAACGTAGATAGCTTTTCATGCGTCATATATTTTATGTAGTAGGTTACACACAATGAGGTCAAATGAAATAATTTATTATAATTAGTATAGATTTTTTATTAGGAACATACGTTTAAAATTCTGTTTAACATAAACAACATACTTCTACGTGAACAAAACGTTAATAAACAATAATTTTATCAACTTGCACCTATTTAAATTACACCAACCAGTCTAATAAAACAAACAAAATATTAAGCAAATCTTTTCGTCATGAGTAATGATCAACCAAATAACAAAATACTTCTGCGTAAACAAAAACGTCAATAAATTATATTTTTATCAAATTGTACTTAAGTTACACCAATCAGTGTAATAAAATCACAGAAACAAACAAATCATTAATCAACTCTCTTCACGATTAAAATGATTAATCAAACATCAAATAGTACATTTTCAACTTACTGATTAGGTAGGAATTAATTATTTTTTGGTAACGAAAATAACTATTAGTCAGTCTCGTTTTCTAAAATACTAGAACTATGTTTTAAATTTTTATAAAATTCTTGATACCTGGTATTAAATTTTGCTCACAAAGATTTAATACTTAAATCACTGTATTTGGAATGTGTTATCATCAAAGTTTCATTATAACAAATACTGGGTTCTGTTAAAATATTATCTCGACGAGACCGCGTACTTCGTTTTTGTAATAGGTCAATTCTCTTAAATTCTTCTTCATTCTTTTATTTATAAAATATTGTGTTAGGAAACTCTGTTTTAACTACAATCTCACGTACTTGACTCCACCGGTGGATTTTATTCTCATGATGACCTCTTAAATCTTGCAAACAGTGGTAAACAGTGGTAAACATTGGTCAAATCATGATTTAAGTAATTTAGACGTCATTAGAGAGCAGAATCAGATAAACATACATACATATATATGTACCGGTCAGAATCATAACCCTTCTCTTTGTATTTCTTTGTAAAATGATATATTTCATACAAAATTCAGTGGAGTAAATCATAACATCTACTATGATAGCGAAGTAGAAAGAGTCAAGTGGTAGATGGTCGTTTATGCGTCGTTACATTAAAAAAAAACTGTTATTATTGTGCAAACCATCAAGATAAGAGTTGTAACTATTAAAACTGATTAAACTTAGTAAAATATTAAAGCATACCAGCCACAGTATCACAGTGGTAATTTTTGTGAGTTTTAACAGCTCTTTTGTTTCCGCGATCGCAATTTGTTTTCTTGTTTTTACTAATTGCACCAGTAACTTACGTCGTTCTTTATTCGGTTTAGGAACTTATTTGTCAAGCAGAAAGAAAGTTCCAATTGGTCAAGTGTGTTTTTACCGCGTGTTTTTTTCTAATTATTACTTTTGCATTGCTTGGCAAATCAGAACAAGAACACGCGGTAAAAACACACTTGACTAATTGGAACTTTCTTTTTGCTTGACGAATTAGTTCTTAAATCCTTTATTCATCATAGATTGCAATTACGAATATAAATAAGGAAAACAATAATACATCGAAATATCACTTATATCAGACAAAACCTCTTACTTAACCTAAAAATACACACCCCCATAAAATTGATTGAATTAAAGTGACATACGCAAAAAAAATATACCATGTTGTAAAGTCGTGTTTAATTAAAACGATAATTTTATATTAAACGAAAAATCATAGATTTTGTAATTAGCTTTATTTACTTTGAACCCGTCGTATTTATTCATTTAAAAAGTTACTCTGACAATTAAATACTCAGCGATTAATATAGTTAAAGAACTAAATGAAAATCACTTTTAAAAAAAAACAACGTTGTGGAAATATATTATATTTATTCAAAAATATATTAATAATATATTTCCTTAAATGTAAACAAAGAATTAACTTAACGTTCTTTGTGAGATTTCGTATGTTGTAGGTGCACCCACAAACGATCATAAATAATCGTTTGGTGCAGAGAAACGTTTCAGTAAATCTAATAAATACGTATCCGCTGGGACTGCAACGTTGAACTCGTTACCACATCTAGACGATTTATTACAATTTACGACTCACCCAGAATTACATCAAAAACCAGAAATTATCTTTATCTCTTGTTTACATCATAAATAAATGTATCCTAGCTTCATCATAATCATCATCTCAGCCAAAGACGTCCGCTGCTGAACAAAATAAGAAACTAATAAAGAATGTAAAAACGATCTACAGTGCATATTCAAAGTGAAAACCTATTTTTTATTTTGTTCAATATTATTTTACTTGGGGCAATAACAGTTTATATGATATTAAACTTTTTTTGGTGTACACGTAATAAATAGTTAATTTTATTATTGCTGTCATGTCCGTGAACAGGTACGCGTAGGACGTAGGTCTACTCTTGCTTATTTAATTATATAATTGATAAATTTATTATTATCATATTTAGTGTAACATTAAATAATTGTTTGTTTGTTTAATTGACGTAAATTGCATTTTACCAATGTTTATGTTGTATTATGACAAAACTTTAATTATATTTATAGCAGTTATGAAATAAATCATCTCCGATGGCTAAATAATATAAAACAGATCACTGGGATGTTTTACTATAAGCAAGCTTTATTTCAAAACACGAAGACTTCTGTTTAATACTTCGAGAAGAGTGGAACCATTTCAAGACGGAATGGAAATAAAACCCATATCGTCGAACCCAGTATATGCGATTTCCAATTATCGATGCGCGCTGTCTCTTCCGACATTGCACCTTGCTGCTGAGCTCCGAAGTATATTTCGTTGTATTCGCTTATGCCGATTGCACGTTCGCTCTAATCTTAACTTATTTGAAACACGAAAAATTTTCGCAAAATGAGAAAACTTTTCCGCTCGCACAATTTATGTATGAAGAACATCCATTTGATTGAAAGAAAGCTAACTTTGCGGACGGAAAGTTTGAGCTAATGCATTTTAGAAATAGTTTCATTTCTGGTTCGTATATAAAAAGTGGTCGGGGGCGTGGTTGGGAGACATCTGCGTTCCGCAGACGCAGGTTTTGTTCTCTTTCTTTCTTTATATTAGTAAAATTTGTATGATCAAATCAATCAAAATGATCAAATGTTTATTTCTTTCTCTGAAGTTCTCTATCTCTGTGGGAAAAATAAACTGTTAAACAGAATATCGTTTTTTTTGTATTCGGAAAAGAGTGGTGGGTTAGGAATTCATTCGAATTCGCATGGAGAGATATGCGATATGATATTATATTATTTATATAGGAAAGCCGGAACTCGGCACTTTGGAGCTTTTATATGTAGATGACAAACACTCATTTATAGCTTCAAAAAGATAAAACAAATATCTGGATAAGAAACTAACTCCAGAGCGTTTATCATCAAAACATATTTACAAAAAGTACAGTCTTGACTCACTCACTAACTGATTCTTGACGTTAGCAAGAGATGAGACGGGTTTCCCGGGATTCAAGGGATAAGGATGTACATATAGAAGGGAGGATGAAACATGTTATGCAAGCCTACAAGCGTCCTATTGTTTGTTTAGACCTTTTAACATAGACAGTTGGTTTAAACGTAAAGCACATAAGCAGAACGGGTAAGCTACAACTGCCATCTCTCGAAAATAATTGTAATTAAATTTATCTCATTATCATCATCATCATCATCATCATTATCTGATCATCTATCAGCCTATGAACGTCCTATAGCTGGGCTTAGGCCTTCCCACTTTAAAACCACGCTGGACTAACGCATTGGTAGGTTGATTTGGCCTTCTTTCTTTTTTCTATTTCATACCGCTTTACGCAACCCTAAGAACAACCGCGTATTAAGTTTCGCTGAACTGTTCAACAACACGACTCATATTCAAATCTTGTGTCTTGAGTTGTTCACAGACAGTGCTCTGCAAAGTTTGATAAGCCACTCTACATGTTAAACGTTTCATAGAAAACCGCTCTGTTTCCCCAGTTTTTAATCTTTACCGACTGACAAAGTGTTCCAATTTGCTGAATGGACGAACTGCGATAATCTGATGCCTTTTCCAGCATTGGAAATCGCTACATTATTTTAACGAATAGGTTCATTAATGGCGGCACCATCGGCACTTATTTATTTATTTGGTTACACAAAACAGAATTACAACAAAATCATGATTAAAAGTGTGTATGCCCAAATGGCATGTAGTTGTATATAAATGCGAGCAAATACGAACAAATTATAAATTGGAAGAGTTTTGATTAAGTTTAAGTAAAATTTATATATACCCATATTTATGTATATAGGTAGCTTGCCTATTCTAAGCTGATTCTTAATATTATTATTATAAAAAAGTCAAGGTAGAGCCATTTCCTGATTCTGGGGCCAGTACGCACACAGGACGGAATATGGAGGAGGAGGAAAAATTTAGAGCTGGAAGATCAGGTGGACGAGCCAAATATCATCGGAGAGATAAAGGCTCACAGACTTCGCTGGCTCAGCCACCTCGAGAGGATGGGAGAGGATCGTGCTGTAAAACGAGCGTACACGGGACGTCCTAGTGGCCGACGACAGGTTGGACGACCCAGGTACCGCTGGGAGGACGAGGTCTGTAAGGACTTGCGCGAGCTCAACGCGGACGACTGGCACCAGGTAGCGCAGGACAGATCCAGATGGCGACTCTTATTATCGGAGGCCAAGACTCACTTTGGGTCGCTGCGCCATTCTAGAGCCATTTCCTCAACGACGATCTTTGTTATGAATGACCTCCTTCCCGAGCCTTATCCAAGATACTATTTTCTTCAATAACAAATTGTGAAAAAGTTTTTGTATGGTCAGCAACGTACCAATTATACTTCTTATGTTGCAAACGTCTACGGTTACGGTGGACCATAATATACCTTCTTGTCACCTTAGTAGTTAAAAAAAATAAAAAAAAGCAAAATGTTTACAATCGTTCTGCATCACGCAAACAGATAAATTCGCTACAAAATAATCCACCAGCGTTGTTGGGGATACAGTTCTCGCATGAAACAAACAGCGGAGGTTTATGTAAATTGAGCTCCTTTGTATTTCGCCGGATTAAAATATAGTGGAAATTAGTTCCGTGTCAGATATCCGACCGGGGTGCCACTTGATTTTATTGCTCGCTACTTTATTTGAAACGTTTCTTCTATGTGTGCTCATTAGTTTGGATGGGAATGAGTTAAACAAATGGTGCGGAACACTTCTAGCGTCGTCGCACAGTACAAACTGTCAAATTGCCTCATTAGACTTTGAACTTTATGGATAAAGCATATGGTTGAATATTAATTGAAGAAATTTGATAGTTTGTGGTTATCTGATGTGCAGGCGTATGTACATTTGTGATTCGCATTTTGTTTAGTAGGCAACTAGGTACTTATTGCGGACTAGTTTATCTGAATACAGATTAACATGCAATCTAGTTGCTTTGAAGACAGATCTTCGGGCGTGTAGTGGGGTGCTTTGAAGTCTCTTTGTTAAAGCCAATGTCTGTGTGTGCTACATAACAATGTATATTTCATGTGTCTGCTTCTTGTTATTGTACATATAACCATATAACTAACTACTGCTCGTGGCTTTCGTCAGTAACATCAGCCTATACAATATCCCTCTGTTGTCAAAAGTAACAATTATTAATATTCTCAGAAACCAATATGAAAAATATATTTTTAGTTATTAGGTACAATACATAATAAAGCAAGGTTGAAACAGAAAAAATAATTCATAAAAAATAAATTCCTTTTAATATGTCTTGATAGTTTGATTCATCACCGGTGGTTTTTTAACATAGTCCTTTATTATACTTACCTTGAACACTTTTTATTATTGGTTTTTAATTAAATTATGGTAACTATACAAAATCATATTCCAGAACTATTAAATGGAAGAGCAAAATAAAAAGTTTTAATACCATTTCAATTTATATCCAATTAAATGACGATGTCAACTGTCTTTATACGGACGGACTAAAAGGTTGTATTCAGAGTTGCGCCCTTATTCCCTGTCTAATGATGTTGAATGATGCGCTAGCCTGCATATTCAAGATACTGTCCCATCATTTAGAAAAAAAATGGTTTTCCTTTCATGCTTTTCATATAAAAGAACCCCTTCGTTATTCAAAAAGTCTTTCAGCAGTAGCCGGCGAGACTTTATTGAAACTGTGGCAGTTTGTTGGATTATTTCTTCGAATACTTTTCACTTTATTATTTGAAAACCTTATTTTGTTTTTTAAGAATAAATTAGGTAAAAGACGCCATTTAAATAATAGAATTATTATTATCATCAAGTTCATACAAGTAATGTTTGTTGATTACCTTATAGCCATCCTATAACATTAAGTTTTACTACTACTTACGTTTATACTACTCGTAGTTTTACCAACCTTTTAAAATACTATGATAGTTTCCACAAATTGAATTCATAGTACTATTGCATTGTATTATCGTCTTTAATATAATAATCGAGTTACACTTTCCTCGTTATTATAAAATATCGGAACGGAATTGGAGGAATACGAAACCCTGTATTTTAAATGCTACGCTCTGAATGTCTGATGGCGAGATCTGGCTTGGAAGTCGATGGTTTTTACATAGGTGTTTACCTTATTTATTAATTTCTTAAATTTCATGTATAATGCAAGTAAATGTATGGTATGTTTTATAATATTTATGTTGTGCACCGTGCACCGGCGGCGGCAGGATCCGCCAGAATACCAGCGTCGTTGTTGCGACACGCTTCGTTCGCAACAACACAAGCTGAGGCGGGGTCCTGATTGACCTATTGTTTGTTTTTATTTTTATATTTTTATATGTGTGTTCAATAAATGTTTCTCTCTCTCTCTCTCCTGAAGACCAAGTTTACGCAACAACGATCTCTCGCCATGTAGAAACCTTGTGTCTCCTTTATATAATATAGTATTATAGTCGTTTAACTCTTAACTTAGCTCTTTAAATATTTAATAACTTGATAAACAGATGGACTAGTAAATTATTTTTATAATTTCACATTGATACCAATACAATATATTACCAATTTTAAAAAGCCCTACTTGGTAAAAATTCTCAGCGCCGCATGACTATTTAATAGTTAAAAATGTACATGCTTCTACCGCACTAAACTATGAATAGCTCTGAGTAGTATTAATAAAAGCGAATGCAGCTGGAAATCGGATTAACGGAAAAGAATTAACGGACGGTTCGTAAACACTGTTTTGTTGACAGCTCCCTCACAGGGGTTTTGCATTCGGATGAAGCGGCAATTTTATGTATTCATAGAGTTACGAAAACACAAATGTTGAAAAAATTTTCACGAGCAGGATTTGAACCTGCACCCTTCTGACATACCAGGTCAGGTGCTCTCCCAATTGAGCTATCGTGGTTCTAACCAGCCCGCCGAAACTATTCAACACTATTTACTTTTTTACTTTGGAAACCAAAGGCGCCCATTCAATGTCAACAACTACCGTCATTAACATCTGATTATAATATTTTTACAAATACTAAAGATCAGTTAAGAAGTAGGCAAGCTATTATATGGGCCGGCTCGCCTGGCGTAATACCACCCTCTCACAGAATATCGGCGCGAATAATGGCACTCGCTGCTGTTGTGTTTCGTCCGGAGAGTAAGAGTACTGTAGGCCCATCTCTCCCCTCTCCCAATTCCTACTTCCTCCTCAAGATCCAACTCCTTCCTCAAGGCCGGCAACGCATCTGCGACTACTTTGGTTTTTACCCGCCTGTTCGTTTGCCTCCTTTTAATAAATAAATAAATATACATATATATATATACTACTCAAAACAAAATAAGGGCCACGAGGTATTTTTTCATTTTGGTGTAAATTATTAAACATTTACATATTGAAAGTAGTAAAATATTGAGTATACAAACTCTTTGATACCTAAACTTTTTAATATTGTAGTATTCATCTAATGCTGGCAACAATTTTAAATAAAATTTGATTTAAAATTATTTTTGAAAATTTTGATTGCATTTTCTTTGACGTTTTGCTTTCCTTAGCTTCTTGGTTTATTAGAAATTATCAGAGTTCATTGATATCTCGAGTCAGAAACATCTTTTGCAATATGCCACAAGCACGCAGGCGTCATATGGACTCGCTGACAGCAACCAGAGCCGTTACAATGATTGAAGAAGGTCATTCGCAGCGATCTGTGGGTTTGCAATTGGGATTTTCTCGAAGAGCTATTCAAAATCTATGGAATCGTTTCCAAGAGACCGGCAGTGTTAGAAGAAGACCTGGTTCGGGCAGAGTTCGCATTACAACAGCTCAAGAGGATCGTTACATTCGATTAAGTGCGCGCCGAGATCGCACAACGACGGCCCGCAAGCTGCAAAATCGTTTACGGCTCACAACGGGTACTCGTGTCAGTGACCAAACTATTCGTAATCGATTGCATGAAGACCAGCAGGCATCAAGAAGGCGAGTTGTCCGTATTCCATTAACCAGAAATCATCGTGCAAATCGTTTAAGATTTTCCCGTCAACATTTGGACTGGGACATAAACCAATGGGGCATGGTGCTCTTCACAGACGAATGCAAAGTTAAATTTTTTAACGACGATCGGCGTATTAGAGTATGGAGAAGACGCGGCAAGAGATTTTCAGAAGCCTGCATCCATGAAGTCGATCGTTTTGGTGGTCCAAATGTAATGATTTGGGGCTTACACGGCAAAACTGAGCTCGCTATTTTAAATGAGGGTACTGTTACTGCTCAGCGGTATATTGAGGAAGTCGTCAGACCACATGTGATCCCATTTGCCCAGCGAGCGGGTCCTGGATTCATCTTGATGCAAGACAATGCTCGTGCACACACGGCTCAAGCGACTCGGTTTGTACTGGAAGCGTCTCAAATTCAAGTCTTGCCGTGGCCGGCGAACAGTCCGGACTTAAATCCAATAGAGCACATGTGGGATCAGTTGAAACGAAGAGTTAGAGACGGTAATCAGGAAATCCACAACCAACAGCAACTCATCAACGCTGTTAAAAGAGCCTGGGAAGAGATTCCAATGGAAAATGTCAGGCATTTGATTGAGAGCATGCACTCCAGGCTTCAGGAGTGCGTAACGAAACGAGGGGGGCATACCCGTTACTAAAAGATGAGCATGGAGTATTTTCTTTTGTTTTCAGTAACTTTACATTGTTTTTATTTTTAACCTTAAATGTGTTTTTTCTTTCAAAAGCAAATAATTTTTTTTATCATTATTATTGGAATAAATTTATTGGTCTACACGGTAAAAACAACATTAGTTTTCGTTATGGAGACAAAAAAATTAATATTGGTTTTATTATTTTCATGGTACAGACAAAATACCTCGTGGCCCTTATTTTGTTTTGAGTAGTATATATACATATATATATACCCTAAACCGACGAGCGTGTATGAAGAGACTAATGAATGTGGATGAAGTGGAAGAAGTCTGTAAGGATCGCAGCAAGTGGAAAGAGGTGGTCTCTGCCTACCCCTCCGGGAAAAAGGCGTGATGTATGTATGTATGTATGTATATATATATATATATATTTATGCATATTTGCATTGCATTTATGCATAGTCGCTTCCCTTAAGGCGGGCCGAAAGATCATGTGACTTTTTAACCGACTTCAAAAAAGGAGGAGGTTCTTAATTCGTCGGGTTCTTTTTTTTATGTATGTTACCCGATTATCAGTAACACAAAAAAAATGGTGGCATATCAAAAAAATCAGGGCCGCCTATTAAAAACGATAATAAATTGTATTCAAATTTATGTTTACTTCCGATGACAACGGAGCAATAAATCAACTTTCATATTGATTAAACATAAAAAAGACATTGCTTGGTTTTACTCACAGGGGTGACTTCAGATATTGTAGATTTTAACTACGCATAAATCATCATCATCAGCCTACACACCGTCCACTGCTGGACATAGGCCACTCCAAGTGCACGCCACTGAGCACGATCCGCGGCTACTCTCATCCAGCTCTTGCCGGCCACCTTGCGAAGATCGTCGTTCCACCTAGTTTGAGGGCGTCCTACACTACGTTTGCCGATACGCGGTCTCCACTCAAGAAAAAACAGGGCAACAGACGCGACGATAAATAGGGATAGGGTTTTATTTTATTTATAATTGTAAATATTTCTACTGACATTTTACTACAGCTGTACGGGATAATTACAGACGTCAATTAAAAAACCTCTATAGCAATAGAGTATTAGGAAAGTCAAAGCTCCTGTTGAGTTCGCGACAAACAAAAGGATTTATTGTTTCATTAAGTGGAGTGCTGCACCATAAAACAACTGGCTTCGCTCCATAGAAACAAAACCGATTGGATTAATCCAACCATTCAATATGAATTTGTTTTATGAAATGAGTAGGAAGTTAGTACCTACTAGGATTGTCCATTTTTCGAATAAACACCTTGTTTTAATCATTTTAAGTAATTTATAAGCGGCAGTAGACGATCGGTATCTAGATTTCAATGTTTAATGTTTTATATTTTATTGTTAAGATTAACTGTCTAAATGATTATGGTTTGATATGAATCAAAGAAAGCTGATTTATTGATGTTTTTTGCATAACGGGGGTATCTGTAGAATACCAGAATCGTGGCACTCTATGCCTCGGCTTAAGCTGAGCCGAACCTATTTGACTTTGAAGTTGTTGTATGTTTTAGTATATTAAAAAACCACACCTATTCAAAAACTATCATGCAATAACTTTGTGTTTTAATAGCGCTGCCATAATCACCTATTAAGGTGCTAGACAACCACCTTAAATCCACTCACGTGAGACTCACTCACTTCACCCAGTCTTATAAGATTTATGTTGCTGCTGAAACCAAAATTAATCGGTTCGTTGGGTTTAATAGACAAAGGGTCGGTGCACCGAAAGGTTGGTCCATAATCAAGAAATTTGTTAGTGTTTTAAGGCAATGGCGCTAAAATAATTTAAAGGGGTGATAAAGTCTAACAACCAAACGCTATTAATGCTTGGTGAAGTTAATAGGATCGTGGGGCGGCGATCAACGGCTTTGTTACAATCTAATCGCCGATATCTATGATAATGGCCGTTGTGGAGGCCGCTTCGTAAAAATATATATTGGAAACTTTACTCCAATAAATAAGTAGGGTTTTGATTCAAGTTCGTAGGAAATTCTAGGGAATTCCATTTTTTCTCAGAACGTTGAGTTCAGCGACGCTCTGATTTTTATAATTTTACATTTTAGTCTTTTTTTAGAACTAGCTTGGGATTTGTTAAAGGTTATAATATATATCTTTCCCATAACGTAGAAACGCTGAGTCTTTATCTCTCATGATGGTAGCCTCCAAAATTTTGTGGGGATGGTGATCGAATAAGAGCAGCGGATATTAGTTATTTGTTTCACATCTTTAAGCACATTTTTTTACTTATGCTTAATCAGACAATGACCCATGACAAACCCTTTTTATTTAAAACTATAGACAAAGTATCGCATTCCCACTATTCCCACATGGTGATGATATAATATTTTATATTATATAATAAATAGATTTTAATAAAATGTCATCATCGTTATTATTATCTCAGCCAAAAGACGTCCTGCTGGACTAAGGATATCCTTAACGACCGGTAGTGTACTTCTATTCAATGGCTTCCTGTGACCTTTACCAGGTCATGCGTCCATGTTCACCCGACGTGTTGGAGGTCTACCCACGCTGCGTATTCCGGTACGTGGGTGATCACCGCTCTAGAAACTTTCTGCCACAACAGCCGTAAGTTCTACTAGTAATGTGCCCAGACCACTGTAATTTCAATCAGGCAATCTTATATCGGAGACTGGTTCTTCTGCTGATCGAAAAAAAATACAGTCGTCTAAAGAACATTCTCATTATTTTATTTTAGAAAACAATACCAATCGTTCGAATAGCCCATCGACCAAATGGATCTTCAATTATTTGACTTTGACTTCCTTAAAATATTTTTAAAAAATAAGCTGAGTCTTTGTCAGAGATGGTCTGAGAATTAGTTTGCATTGTTCTGCATTACATATTATTTGTGATTTTTTTTTTGTACAATATTTTACAAGGTATTTAACAGGATTTCAGGAAAATGTTTTCCTTCAAGAGTATGCTTATTTTAATAATGTTTTGATTATTACAAGAAATTATATTTATACCTAAACATAAAAATACCTAATTACCAATTTGCGTTGTCTCAAGCAGATATTGCAAATTCTAGTAAATTTTAATTTCTTTGAATATCTACTCTCAATTATATAAAAGAATATCATTATAAATCATTTTGTATTAAGTATATCGTAATTAAAATCAAAGTAAATCATGATGTCGGTGTATCTAATTAGAAATATATAAAAACCTAAATAATTGTTTACCGTACACTCTGACCATAGAGCTCCTCTATCAGAGACACAACGTACGCAGAGAAATTCAACAAAGAGGTCGCAGTAAATTGTATCTTAGTGGTCTCAATAAATAGTACATTTAAATCAGGACACTGGAGACTGGCCAAGTGAGCGGCGTGGCGCGGCCAGAAAACAGAGAGCAATAACCTTTTAGAGGAAAGCCTGTCAAAGCAGATTGCTTTCAAAACTACTTACTACATGTTTTGCGCTATTGAATTTGTTGCTAGTACTCGTACAAAGGGTATCAACATTTACGGTTGTTAAACGAACTTACTAACTATCAGCTCGATAGAGCTCTTCTATTGATTCTGTAGCAGGAAACTTTTACGATAGCAAGTTATATGTTCTCTCGCTGATAGATGATGATAGACGATGATAAATTTATGACAGTTAATTAATCATAGATAGTCTACTGTTTGTGAGAAACTAAAAAGTGGCATTCCGCTATTCTGGTGTATTTACCAACACTGATGCATTTTTACGAATACTTTTAATAGTTTTATATTGTCAGATATTAATTCTCTCTTTTTTACACAGTAAATAAATTAAAACTGCAAACATGGCTCTAGACATTGGTATTCGGATTTATATACATATTAAATCCCGACGCGAGGTTCGTGGTCAATCTCTATGTGACCACAGACACTTCAAAAGATATAAAAATAATACAAAACATCGCATAGCCGAAATCACTAGGGCTAGAGTGCTGGAATTGCTTGCAAGTCTCATTCCAGGTCTCTGGCAAGGGAAAAGACGGAATGATCCCAAATTCCTTCGCATCACGGAATACGAGTACGCAAAAGCAGTCGCGGGTAAAGATTGGATACAGATCTACTTGCGATTTATTTATTTTCTATTGTATTGTAATACTAGTGTCTATAATAATATAACTATGTACCTATAGATAGATAGATAGATAAATACTTTATTGCTTACATTATAATACACAATACAAATAACAGAAAGTTTAAAAATAAAAGTAAGCAAAAGCGGTCTTATCGCTTAAAGCGATCTTTTCCAGACACCATTTGTGGCATAGGACAAATAAGGAGACAATAAGAGGTAGTGTACCGGCAACTTGTAAATTTAGAGTTATATTGTATTATGTATTTTTCTTTTTATTATAGATAGCTCGGCATATGACTCCATCCCACCTGATGTTAAGTGGAAATAGAGTCCAGACGCGAAGATAACTGGTGCAGCGTAAAAACAAACCTACGTTTGTTTTTACGCTGCACCAGTTGCTACAATCAGTTAACCTCACTCTGCTGGACCATAAGCTGCTTCTTCACGCCTCTTTTGAAGGACCCCATATCATAGGAAGAAGGGAAAACGTGTGCTGGTAGACTATTCCATCTTTTGGAGGTGCGACAAAGAAACGAGTCACCAAATTTCTTTGTGCGCGATGGGATATTTGAGTCAGTGAAGCGGTGACTCCGAAGAGCAGCACGTGTACTCCTCATGAAGGAAAGGAAAAGGTGGGATGAGGTCAAAGAGCTCTTCAGAGCACTCGCTATGGTATAAGCGGTAAAACACGGTGAGTTTTTTTTTTATAAAAGAGGCAAACGAGCAGGCGTGTCACCTGATGGGAAGTAATCACCGCCGCCCATGGACACCTGCAAAACCAAAGTAATCGCAGATGCGTTGCCGGCCTTGAGGAAGGAGTTGAATCTTGAGGAGGAAGTAGGAATTGGGAGGGGGGAGGGGTGAGAGATGGGCCTCCCGTATTTTCACTTACCAGACGAAACACAAAAGTAACAAGTGCCACTGTTTCACGCCGATATTCTGTGAGAGGGTGGTATTACGCCGGGCGAGCCGGCCCATTTCGTGCTGCAACGCAGCGTGGCTCTATCACTCAGACAGTGTCACTCATTTAGCACCACCCAGGGGTCACGTGTAGGGTCTTAAGGGTAAACGTACGGACGCGAGTAACTTTAACCCCCAAAGTAAAAGTGACGCTGCAATCTGTCCAAGCTATCGAGAAGGTACTTTGCGGAACCATCCCAGATGTGCGAGCAAGACCGTAACTGTGTCTTAGGCACAACTGGTCCGGCGTAAAGAGTTTTCGTGAGGCTGTTTTGATCACGGCTTCGATGTAGTCCCTTTGGTTCAGATCGCAGCGAATCGTCATACCGAGCATGTTGATACTGCTCTGCAGGCTTAAAGATGTACCCTGGAGAATTGGAAGGGGAAGGAATGGTGACTTTTTTGCCGTAAATTAAATATGAGGTACCCGATTGAACTCAATGACAAGATGCACTCGATTCATTTCGGTTTTGACCCGCCCTGCCACTGGGTGACCGTTATATTCCTTATGCACTGTGCTATCATCTGCATAGCAATAAATATTTCCAAGTGGCAGCATATCATTGATATACAGAAGGAACAGCGTGGGGGAAAGAACGGAGCCTTGAGGGACCCCAGCGTTCACTGACATGAGCCACGAAGCGCATCCATCAGATAGAACACGGATGCTGCGCTCATGTGCGACTCAGTTGCAGAACTGAGCAGGCAGACTATATGCCGGGAGCTTGGAAAGAAGAGCTTTGTGCCAGACCCGTTCAAAAGCCTTGGCTATGTCAAGGCTAACAGCCACCGACTCTCCACGTTTATCAATGTCCTCACCCCATAGATGTGCAGAGCGTACGCTAGAGTATAATTATATTGACACTAATAGTAGTAGCATAATGGTATAGTACTGTATAAACTGCTTCATTCCAACATGTAACATTATACAAATTGTGTAGACTTTAGAAAAAAACACCAAAATCGGTAATATGCGCAAACCGAGTTTTTAACCGCCTCTGTTACACAACAGTGGTGGTCTTAGCCACTACACAGTGGCTAAGACCACCGGTTTGACCCAGAGGTCCCGGGTTCGATTCCCAGCGGGGGGTACATGTTTGTGTACTCAGGTTTGGTTGGTGGTAGAGCTTGTTTGTCTGCCTCGCTAGCTACCACCAACTTATCTAAATATGTCGCCATAACATCAATGTTTGTAGCATTGTTTTGTTCCGGCAGCTAGAGATAAGATAGCCAGTGCCTCACTAGTTGAGGATCCCGGGTGAAGTGGGCTTCCACCAAATGGCCTTATCATCACTTAACATCAGGTGAGAACAAGGCACTGTGCTTACCCGTAAAATACATAAAAGAAATATATGCGGACGAATCAAAAACCTCCTCCTTTTTTAAAGTCTATATATATATATATATATACGACTTCAATGTGCCTCCAAAACGTCCTGTCAGTTTAGGTAGCAAAGTATTTAATGGACAGTCTACTCTCAAACACTGCGTTCTACTTGCTATATGTGAGAGTACGGTTAGCCCGTGTTAGGAGCCCTCCTTCGTTACGTTGGCTGCACTTGTCCACTTTACTCGCTTTCAGGAACAAACGAGCTCGTTATGTGATTGGAATGCCAACTTTTTAAACCGACTCACTTAACTTAATTGTTGTTAGACCAGTCATTGTGATATGTAACCAGCTTAGTGAGTTAAATTGTGTTTAGTCCTGTCATTTTTTAAATGTATAATTTTCTATTTGACACTTAAGAATAATTCTACGCATTTTTAGAAGTCGTTTTACATGTCTTTACTATTTTTCATTGAACTTTGTCCTAAAGTTTTGAAATGATGGTTTTGTAACAATCTACGTACATACAAATTCTGAGCATTTATCCCATTGTTTTCTTGGTGACAATGTGTACTATTTTTTTGTGTTGTTGGTGTGTGTGTGACGTAACTACCAAGTAAAATGACTTTCCAAAAAAAGTTAAGCTGAATTTCATTCAGTCCATTTTACGAATTCTGTGAAATTCAAGTAAAAATATCTAACAAATACACAACCAACAATAACACTGACTTTCGATTTTACCGGCACGTATAACTACCACTAAAATGTTTGGGTAAATGCGTTAATTTGAAAAAAAAGTTTATTTATTTATTCCTTGGAAGCTATGCAGAATATTACATATACAAGTGAGGAGCTCAAAGACGCAGCGGCTAGCACATTCTGGCTGCGATCTTGCAAGTTAAGCAAGTGTCGCAATGCCATGTCAAAGGAAGGGTGACCAAGAAATATTTAAAAAAAAATATATTATCCTAATTAATATTATAAATGCGAATGTGAAATTGTTTGTTTATTTTTTGTTTGATACGTTTTCACGAGTAATTTATTTAACGATTTGTTTGATTTGTTTTCAAAGAAACTGTCAAAGCGGTACGAAGTCCGCCGGGTCAGCCAGTAATAAATAAATTTAAACTTAGTTATTTCATAAGTTTGTCACTACGACTTATAAGAATGAGTTCTTTTTTATATCCCTATTATTAGTTTGGATTACATTAATGCCTCCGTCGAATACCATTCAGTCATATCTCTGATATAACATGAAACGTGACGAAAAAGTACAATCCATTTTCCAAGAAAAAAAAGAGCATTAAAGGATAAAGAAAGGCATTTTTCACACACCCTTTGTAGTGGGGGGCCTCGAGATAAGCTTTAAAATGTAACATATGCTATAATATAAAGCATTTTTATTTCGAGTTCGCACCCTACACATTGGAACCCTAAAGAGGCTCAAGAAGGCGCCCGTACTCTCACACACCCTTTTTATTATATTATAGAAAATAATGTGCTTTGTACAATATAGCATCCAAGGTACTGCCAACTTTTCAATTCTCAAATAAAGCTTTTTAGTATATACCCGTAAAAAGTTGTTTCGAAAATGTCTTGTCATTTCCTGTTTCTACTTGAATCATAGAAGATAATAGAAGACCACATATCTTGTTGTATGCATTCTAATGTTCGTTGTATACCGTGTCAAATTATAAGGCGTCTACCCTAAAATTAAAAGAGAATTCCTATCCGTTGTATATACGCCAATGCTCATTTTACAGTGTCAGATTATTAGGCGTCTGTCCTTTAGTAGAAGAGCGTAGTCCACCACATACCTTGTTTTATGAATTCTAATGATCGTTGTATACAGTGACCCATTATTAGGCGCCTATACTAAAATTATAAAAGAATGCCTGCCTGTTGTATGTATGTCAATGTTCGTTTTGCAGTGTCAGATTATTAGACACCTACCTTTTAACCTCCTAAGTATTCCAGGTACAGACGCAAAGGTATCCGCTAGGTATCCAAAATTTCTTTAATACATTTTCAACCACATCGTCAAGGCATAAAGTTTAAAGTGCATTGAGGAAATTTGACAGTTTGTGGTTGATGTGTAGGTGTGTGTACTTTTTTAAATTTCACCGTTAAATTATGATATATTGTAAATTCAGATCCTATTATATGAAAAAAAAAAAGTTTTAGTTTTTTTTTAGTTTGTTCGGCGGGCAAAAGGTAGATGACGCTCTAAGGTACTTTCACCGCAATAAAGACTAATAACCGCCAATTATAATTATTTTTTGATGTACTATGAGTAGTACGAGGGCGGTCAGGAGGTTAATGGAAGAGCGTCGTTCACCATATGTCTTGTATGCATTCTTATGTTTAATGTTTTTTTATTTATTTATTTACGGGTAAGCACAGTGCCTTGATCTCATCTGATGTTAAGTGATGATAAGGCCATTTGGTGGAAGCGCACTTCACCCGGGATCCTCAACTAGTGAGGCACTGGCTATTTTATCTCTAGCTGCCGGAACACAACCACCATCATTACCATCTCAAATTATCTACTCTTAAATTATGAGGAGTTTCTTGCGCCCATTCTTCTCCACAGCTAAAAAATAATCATCCTGAATGGGTAGTAGGTAAAAAATTTATGTATGAACGATTTAAAAGCACTTTTGCAAGCAAGAATGCTTGCCCGTTTTATGTATGCCAATCGTTTCACAGCGTCAGATTATTAGGCGCCTACCCAACAATTAGAATAGCGCTTCTCATCACATAACTTACAGTATGTATGCCAATGTTCGGGTCAAAGACATGCTCTGAAAGCTGGTGCCTAAATGTCTGGTTGTCTCATAGTACCCGTCTCCGAAGGCAATAAACTTGAAGAATAAGAAAGATAATTACCTAATAAATTGCGTTATGGCCGCTTGGCAGCGAGATTGCCAGTCGGATTGTAGTCTTCATCAAAGTTGCGGAAGACATCTGCTTATAAACTATAACAGAATGTCGTTGATCACTAACTTAACTAGGTGTCAGAAGAGATTGATTTAAAGTGATAAGACAGCCTATTTGTATATTTGTATTGGTTGTAAGTTATATTAAATGTCTAATGTTTTTCAAAATTTAGACAATACTTTAAATCGTAAAACTTTAACGATTAAATGTTTTTGAAATTTATAATAAAACGCAAATAAGTATTTAATTTAAATCTGTCGACTCAAGTATGAAAGTAAAATGTAAAACATCAAACAATTTCTTAGTAAAGAAATAAATATTTCCTTTACATCGAATTTTTACCTAAATTAATTAACACAGGCCACAATTATGAACAAATTGCAGTCAACCAAACATATGAGCAAGGAGGCCGGTAAGTAGTTGTACTCCTTGTAGAAACTGCATGATGTTATAATTAATCCCATCAAAAACTAAATGTGAAATGAGAGCCAAGTTCAATATTATGATATATGCCTTGGTTGGTGACTTCAACGACAAAAGAAGTGAGATCTAAATGGATGCCAAGTTCAATGGTTAGTCCTGAAATTTATTTATAACAACATAAAATATTTTATAACAATTTAAAATATAATTTCTTCTTAAAACTTAGGAATATATTGAATATATTGAAGCCTAAGGTCTGACTTGGCTAGTTCTCATATACGAATTATATTATAGCCATTATTATAGCCATATTGACACGCTGATATGGAAGCTTATCCACAAACGAAAAAGAAAACATTAAAAATAATGAAGATGGTTTTCTTCAACGAGTTTCATAGTAAATGATTTTCTCTTGCAACAGAAAACAAAAAAGCATCTTCACTTCCGAACAGAACAATATTTTAACAATATTTTGATGCAGGTTAAGGTGCGAAGTTGTCACGTTACGAAACT
This sequence comes from Eudonia mercurella, assembly GCA_963082485.1. Lineage (NCBI taxonomy): Eukaryota > Metazoa > Arthropoda > Insecta > Lepidoptera > Crambidae > Eudonia > Eudonia mercurella. The sequence continues at coordinate 9,755,606 of OY720031.1, forward strand.
CCTTACTCACATAAAGAAATCACTCAAAAGATAACATTAGGAGGGGAAAAGTGGCATTTTTTTCTCGCTAAATCCAAACAACGAGGAACACGCAGTTAGTGTCCGTGACGAGCTGGAATGGACGGCATCGCATTTTTCTCGCTGCGTCGCGTCGCCTCCGCAATAAAACATTCATGAATTGAGAATATTACTACTAAGGGTTGTATGCATGGGGAAATTTTGAAATTTGGCTCAACTGTCTATTATGTTATGAATAATTTGTATAAGGAAAATACATTCCTCTGAGGAATTAATGATGTATTGTACTAACGTTTTTCTGTCTTTACATAATATATTAACCATATATCACAGTTTTATATATTGGTAGTAAATACGCATAAACTTCCTTTTTCCTTTTGTCATTGGTCCGCTTTCGTCAGTAACAATGTTAAGCGGGTACATTACTATATAACACAATAAATATACTAGTATAAATCCACTATCATATACAATCTGATAATTCTGTTATTTGTATAACATGGCTTCCATACTATGATTACTTAGTAAACAAAATTAATTGATATTTTCCCTTTTGCTTATGTCGACTCATAAGATAACCAGATAACAAAGACACTGACGAAATGTATCATACGGTGTGTCATTACGTGAACAATATTTGAAGTAATTAAATGTGCCTGTGTAAAAGGGAGAATGAAATCATGTAATCACTTTTTTTTTATTTAAGGGGGTGCCGCGCGGAATTTCGAAAATTTACGTGTTTTTAAGTCACTGGTGCTAGGCGCTGAATAGGTCACATACATTAAAAGGACTAGTGTAGGTTAGCTTGATCCTTTCACAAGACCATGGTTGTCTTGGAATTTGAAACAAATACCCAGAAACTGCATAAACAATATGTAAAAGTAATGATATATAAAACTTATTTCTTCAGAAACTTTGTAAATATAGCACAAATGAACAATGATCCGACATCAAAATGTTTGTATTGATATTCCGCAGGTCACTGTTATCTTATTTTTCAATAAAAAAATATGAATATGAAAATATTAAGACTTTTATTATTTTTTACCCAAACGCCTATGATTTTACGAAAGTAAACATTGCTCTAATTCAATCACCAGCCCACTCTGTACAGATTTTAGTGTGCGTGCGTATTCGTAGTCGTGGGCCGTCGTCACACCACTGCCACGCGCCGTTCGCTCGCCATCATAAAGAAACTTGAAACTCGCAGTTTTGCGTCCGCGCTGCACCCCCTTAAAGAGAAATGTTGGTCTTTTATGTCAACGACTACCATGGTGACCCAATGCGAGATGGTAGCATTTAACGACTGCTACCTAATAGACGACAACAGGGCCCAACGTGTTAAAGTGTTTTCCGAAGCACAGAAAAGCTCGAGTTAATTTAATTTGGTCAAACATCCATCTGCTGCGCCATCGACCTCAACATACTCCTTCATATTATTTTAACATTAATGACAGCAGCGGCCCACAAAAGCGCAACAAAAACAAGAGCTCCTTAGAAAAGCGCCTATCTATAAAGATTTATAGAAGAAAATCCGAAGAAATACAAAGAAAATCTAGTGACAAGACAATTTATTTATTATAGTTCAACCATATGACTGTTGTAATCGGAGTCGGCAAATAAAAATAAACATGAGAGAGACGAGGCGTTCCAAACATCTACGGCGGGCTGCCTTGCCGCCGGCGGAAGTGACGTAAACTATGCGTCATAGTGGATTTATTTAGGCAGTATACACAGGTATACTCATCACGTTTAGACATAATGTCCGTCGACATTAGGAAATTACTGACAGAGATCACTTATGTTAAAACATTACTTTAATATGACTATAACTAAACTTAATTGTTTAGTGATTTGTAAGTAAGCAACTTACAAACTTACAAAACATACAATTATGTAAAAGGAAGGAGATAACAATTTTACAACCTCATGAAAGGCTTTTGTTTAAATTTTTGAAGCGTGAGGCCTCTGCCTCGAATTTTGCGGGCAGCGGGGCGGCAGCGAGGCGGCAGCGAGGCGGCAGCGGCGGCGGCGCGACTTGACTGGAGTGCACCGCTCGTCGCCCGCTCCCGCCCCGCTGTTTTTGAGGGCCGGTCTATTTGATTTTACGCAAAATATCCTGCCGCTCCCGCGCCGCCGCCGCTGCCCGCAAAATTCGAGGCAGAGGCCTTAAAGAATTCTCAAGTCGATGTCCTTGCCTTTAGATGCGCCGTCGGGGTCTCTAGTCTTGATATATCGGATCGAACGACATGGAGAATTAAACACTCTCCATACAAATGACCTTCCCAATAAAACGTACGATGTTGTTCGACTTTCTGGGCTTCATAAAACTTTCTGACCATCTAAATTCAATATTGCTGTCAAGGCCACATTATGCGACTTATAAAGTAGAATCATAAGAAAAACAGCCACTGATCTCCTCAAAAGATCACACAATAAAGCAATTTTCAGGCTCCATTTCTCAAAGCTAAAACTTCAGTGGGAGACTGTTTTTCTCTACTGTCACCCTTTCGTGTGTGCGAGACGGCCGCCGACGGAATGCGGACGATTCCAAAACCCACGCACAGTGAGACGTTTCCCGCGATAAGCGTGAAAGCTAATAAATTCGAATGCGGGGCGGTGACGAAACAAAAAGCCTATTATACGTCTTTATTGTTGCTCATTTTTGTAGGTATTCCACAAAGTTTACGGGCGAATGAATATTTTAAAAGTACTCCGAACCTCATTATGTGTAAAAAGAGAAAGGGAATGTAAGCTGCTCGCATTTTTTGGATGAATTACTGTATTGACGGCGATTTATCACCTCTTTTAACATTTGCCAAACATATTATTCTTTCAGTGCTGCATTAAATACTTCTTGCTTTCCCTAAACTGGTGATAACGAGTTATCTTACAAAGTAAAATCTAAGAAGGAAACAAGATTTGCAGCGTAAAATAACCGCCCGCGGAATCACGACCATAAAGTATGCAGGTGAATAAGTTCAGCGCAAAATGGGTTCCGCCAGCATACCTTAGCCTGGCATTAAACCACAATGATATTGCATAAATAAGAAAGCTAGAGAGACCAGTAACAAAAGAAATTACTTTTTGACTGGAAATTGAAACACCATGACGAGCGTTTTGTATAAAAGGTAGTCGGTGTTTTGTTTGTTAACCTGTGCCATTTACGTGCAAATTATAAATAATTAAAAAAATGCCTCGCATTTCAAGTAGTAATTAATATAATATATTCATTTTCCAAAAGCGCAACTAAACAAACTAAGAGGCCAAAAATAGATTTACATGTGTGGTAAAAAGCCGTCTTTCTCAATTCTACTGTAAAGCTTTGTTGCGCTAAATTGTAACTTGTTGTATCGAACCTATAACCACTCATAAACATACGACATAAATGATAAAAGGAAAAAATTGCACAACTAAATAGTACAATCAAGGACTTTGGAAACGTTAGAACCTTATTTATAACACAGTTAAAGAAACAGAATCTAAAAAGCACAAAAAAAATGAAAACCAAAATGAAACCCATTCCACTCTGAAACTCTGAACTCTGAACCTTTCCTGTTAGTAGAAAAAGTTATAAAATTTTGGAAGGCCGTTCATGAGGAAACCAAAGCTAATGTTATTATAATTGACTTCCTAGCGGCAAAATGTTGCCGTTTTATTTTTCCTATTTTTTCGTTTTATATTATTTTCAAAATGGTGTTTTGTATTCTATAAATGTGTCATGACTTTGGATGTATTCGTAAATATAAATAGGTAAATCCAAAAGCAAATCGTCACTTCTAAAAAGCTACATAATGTCTTGGTATCTATCCTATTATATTCTAAAGTTTCATTATTTTGTTGATATGATAACAGAAAAAGAGGCCAACGTAATATCCTTTACCAATCATTATTATCCATAAAAATAAGGGACAACACAAACCGAACAGGATGTTTACTAATAAATCAACATGGAGTAACAGTGCAAATCTGAACATCATATATTAAATTTTTACTTTTTTATTTATAAGTGTTGATTGCTACACTTAAGCTGAATTAAATATTTATATAAAATACAGTGAAAAAATTAATCTATTAAAATTATCATATATTAATTAAAAAAGCAAATAATTTAGTTTAGCGCAAGATATTACTTTAGAACTGGCAACTGAAATCCTCAAGTTAACCAAATGCTTAGTCTTGCCATACACAAAAGGAGCAACACAAATCGAACAGGATGTTTACTAATAACTCGACATAGAGTAACAGTGGGAAACCATAAAAAAATATCCGCTTAAAGAAAGCGTTTTGAGCGCAAACATGTTTAGACGTCAGATTTATGTTTTCTGATCCATCTGCCTCGCCGTCTCGCATAATATTGCGGACGGACTTGGAAAATAATAAAGGCACAGAGATAAGGTTTTCGTCTGCTCCAAGGAAGCGGTAGAATTGAGTTGGGACAATTTTATATTTCATTTTCCTTGAGCCAAACACAGATGAATCACTACCGGTTAAGTGTTGGATTAATTCAGTTATGCGCATTTTTTATTTCGTGCCCCGAGCGTTGGGTGATGTGAAATAATGGTTGTTTATAAGTAATTTCTTTGTTTATTTTGGCAGGAATCGTTATTCGTGCGATGAATGAAGAAAACAAAAAAAAACAACTGATCTGTAGTGCAAGTTTGCAATTTGATACAAGCAGTAGTAGGTACATACCATAAGATTTACAATACCTACTTGGATGTAACATAATGTATACGAACGTGTGATGTATAAAGGAGACGAAAACAGTAATCAAATAATAATCAACCAAGTATGAAAATAATAATCTTCAAAATTGTTATATTTTGTAAAAGGGGCCGGTGGCCGAGTGGCAACGCGCTCGGTCCTATACCTGAACGTCCCAGGTTCAATTCCCAGGTCGTACAAAGTACGTTTCGGATTTATCGATGCATAGCCCGGGTTTGTCATCACCAACCCGCATTTGGCAAGCGTGGCGATTAAACCATTACCCATCAATTGCAGTGATGACTTGATTTCAATGATGGACGCCTTTGCCCAGCTGTGGCTCAGTAATAGGCTATTTTACTTTTAATTTTACTACTTACTATGACAAAGGAGAAACCTGAGTGGTCATAATCAACGTAAAAACATTGTAAATTTACTCAAAGTGCTCTCGAAGCTTTGATTTTACCAAAACGTAAACACACAACACTGTATGTACAGTGCATATTTGTCTATATATCAAAACCTGTTACAGAAAAGCTTGTTAAAAGGAAAAATGATACAGCGGTTCGAGATTAAAACTAACATAAGCATGTGTACTTATAAAACGGACGGAGGAAACAAATAACAAAAATAGGTTATAACGTACATAGCAAATTTCTTCGAGCATCGGACCGGAGAGGAACCAATTTCTGAGCCGATGCGGAGCCGTTTTGTTGGAAATAGCTTTCCTTCAATCTGCATTTTCTTGCTGATTTACCAACTTTCATACAGTAGCCCTACCATGAGTTCGCGCAGATGAGTGAGTTTGCCGTCAAACTAGGTAGAGCGACGATCTTCGGAAGGATGGCACTGGATAAGAGTAGTCGCGGATCGTGCTCAGTGGCTTGCACTTGGAGAGGCCTATGTCCAGCATTGGACTAGTATAAGCTGATGATTATGTAGATGATGATGATGAGTTTGGGTATACAAGTTTGCTCACCTAAATGAATAGCACTATGGAGCTGCTACTTACTATAACCCACTTTCCGTAAAATAGATTCGGTTGTCGTGTAATTAAGTACGTAAATTTTGATTTAAGCGAAAATGAAAAGCACTCTTTAATGTTTACTAGATAGAATGATCAAAATTTTGTTGTGTTAAGCATTTAATCTGTCGCTAGCGAGAAGACTCTAAGTAAACTTATAGTAGGGGCGCTGTGCGAGAACTTTGGGTACATACCTAGCGGACGAAACTTCGGCGGAGTCGACACATTAAATTATTATTTAACTTTATTCAAATTCCTGGACTGCAGCTATCGTGCTGTAATGTCGTGTGCTGTATTCTGCAATAGGTTATTTAAATAACTGCACGTGGGTAAGGTATTGCCTTCATATAAATAGTGCCTTGACAAGTGGCGGACTATTTTAAACGTACCATTAGTAGCCTAGTACAATGATCTTTTTTATTTCTTATTCGCTGACTTAATAATTAACAACATTCTTTTGTTTTTTCTTCTTTTCTTTTTTGTTTCTTACGGGTAAGCACTTAGGCGTCACTTCACCTGATGGTAAGTGATTATAAGGTGGAAAGGCACTTCACTCAGAATCCTTAACCACTGGGGAACGGCCTATCTTATCTTTAACTGTCAGAACGAAACAATGCTATTAAAATTGATGTTTTGACAACATTTGACATTTGAGGAGCTCGATGGCGCAGTGGTTAACGCGCCCAGTCTGCGAGTGCTGAGGTTAAGCAACTTTCGCAAAGGCCGGTCATCGGATGGGTGACCAAAATGTATCACCTCGAGCTCCTCCGTGCTTCGGAAGGCACGTTAAGCCGTTGGTCCCGGCTGCATTAGCAGTCGTTAACAACCACCAATCCGCACTGGGCCCGCGTTATGGCCCGTTCTCCCTATCCATCTATAGGGAAGGCTCGTGCCCCAGCAGTGGGGACATAAAATGAGCTGATGATGATGATGATGATGATATATCATACAGGTAAGCAGAATGCCTTCATCTCACCTGATGTTAAGTGATGATAAATGCCAATGTGGAAGCTCACTTACCCGCGATCCTCAACTAGTGAGGCACTGGCTATCTTATCTCTAGTTGCCGGAACACAACAATGCTAAAACATTGATGTTATGCCGACATATTTGGATATTTTTTTTAATACAAAATATAACTTATTTAATTTACATAACAACCCACTATTAAAAACCCATAATGTGTTTATCGAATAGCTGGGTGAGATCACATTCTAACTGCTTACAATATTTAAAAATAAGAAAAATCTATTTCTACAGTTTTATGCTATTAGGTATAGATTTGTTTGCATTTGGCATTTGTTTTACATACTTCATCATTTATGTTTCGGTAGGATATTCAGTATTTTTGGTAATAAGTACGGGTGGTTCTCATGCCATACGCATTATTGCATCGTGGCATTATAAGCGTAAGTAATTAAGGTTGCGTAATTGTGCCGGCCGATTTGTTTAAGTCAATGCAGAGATGATAAGATGGTGTTCCCTACCACAAACCAAACCGAGTACAATCATGTACCCCCGCTGGGAATCAAACCCGGAACCTGTGGGTCTGAGACAGCTACTACTTTGTAGACCACAGATGCGGTTAACATCACATTTTGTTCTCTAAACTAAATACTACACATTGAAATAAACCACTGTATCCGGATCTACTCGGGTTTCTATTTCTATTCTATCCTGACGTTTCGAACCCTTTGCAGGGTCCGTGTTTATTTATTTTAGCGATCGGCCGCTACTTCGTCCGCGTAAACACTCGTATCCTTGATCCTGTGGGAATTTCGGAAAATCTTACCAAATTCTTTGTCTTCATCATAAAAAAAACTACACAAAGTCAAATTTCAACTGGGCATGTGTCATTTAGTCCACTGACTGACTTCCTAGCGGAAAAGTCTGTACTCTTCTCTCGTATGTATTAATTACTTTCTGGTTCATTATTATTAAACAACGCAAACGATTACTCAATATTAAATTAATTAAAAAAGTAGTTTTTAGTATATTAAAATACATTTTACATTTTAATCACACTATCACACTAATCACATCACACTAATATTATAAATGCGAAAGTTTGTGTGTATGTGTGTATATTAGTTACTTCTTCACGCTGCAACGGATGGATGGATTTGGATGAAATTCGGCATACAGATAGTTTATAACCTGGATTAACACATATAACTTTTTATCCCAATATCCCCACGGAAACGGGAAACACGCGGGTGAAACTGCGGGCGGCTAGTTTAAAAGAGTTTAAACTCCTTTACACTATATCGTCTATTTTAGTCATACTTTATGGCGAAATAAAACATTTTTTAGAGATTTTGCTGTTGGCTTCAGACGGTCTATACAGCGTTACCGGACAACGAATTTTTAATCAAACTATGTAGCAACAGAATTCGATTAACACGACCTCCGAGAAATTTAAAATTTAACTGTCGAGTCTTTTATCCGTCTAAATGAAAGTTTTCATATTAAGACTTTTACAAACGAACGTTGAATTTCTTTACACTGCTTTTGAATTTTAGTACTAATGAACTTTCCCGTCGTTTTGTACGCTAGTACTCGAGTTCTTGTTTAACGGACAGCCAGCAAAAATAGTGCATTCATTAGACAATGTTGAATTACAGTTGGACATCCATGCTCTAATTTTCTCGTAGCTAAGATAATTTACAATATTATTTCATAAAGTAGTAATCTATTTTTTTCATTCCCGTTGCCTCAACTTGTAAATTTTAATGGTATATTTCAAGTGCTCCGTTTCTTAAAGGTTATTAATTAATAATTGTAGGAAGACAATATTTTTTTAAATCCTTATTTAATTGACATTAATCTGCATATAGAACCCAAGATAGGTAAATGTTATGAGTTCGATGGCGCAGTAGTTAACGTGCCCGGTCTTCGATTGCTAAGGTTAAGTAACTTTCGCAAAGACCGATTCACGGATAGGTGACCAAAAATTTATCATCTCAAGCTCCTCCGTGCTTCGGAAGGCACCTGAAGCCGCACTGGGCCCGCGTGATGGTTTATGACCCATTCTCTCTATCTATCCATCCATAGGGTCCATTTTAAGTTAAATTTATCAATTGTAGTGAGTATATAACTTGATGTGTACTTACTACACGTAATTCCCATAATGTACCTTTTAATAAGTTTACATACAAACACACTTAATAATATTTCCGTCATAACTGTGCGCCAGTAATTGGCCCATATAAATATTGCATGTATATTTTATATCGCATAAAGTACGCATATGCACGGCCTGACACGTACCGGTCAGTGGATCGTAAAGTCCTGGGTTCGATTACACACAGGAGTGGGTCGCCTCGAATTAACTACCTACACACCCGCGGCGTGACTAGAATGCTGAGACTTGGAAAAAATATAGTAAGCGGAAGAAAATATATATATGTATATGGAAGTAACATACCAAAGTTTATGTCCGCTGTTAAACCAATGTTTGTTAGCGATATAACGTAAATATGAGAATTATTTGTCTGTTTTATTATTTACCATGTAAGGTTAAAGAAACTTTAATACGTCTATAATTATAAAACATTAATTAACTGAGTAGTTTACAATACATTACAAACAAAATTATTTGTCACAATGAGCGTACATCTCAATATTTGCTAACACTTTGGCTAAATGTGCGATGTCCAATCTAACTTGCTCCACCTATGTAATTTACCACATTTAATATAAATAAATAATTTGAATTTGAATTTGAATTTGTATACAATGTTTGAAAATTACAATTGACAATATAGGGTACTTAACATTTTCTACTATGGCGGATACCACTAACTATAGTGATATAAGAAGAATAAGAAAGTATTTATTGACGATCACATGAACAATAAAACAGGATACAATAAAAAAATGTGGAAACAAGATAACAATAATAACAAAACAACAATAAGGATACATGAAAATTGTGCGTGAAAGCCAACTAGGACCCTGCCTCAGCTTGTGCTGTTGCGGTGCTGAAAAACAAACGCCACCACAACGACGCTGGTATTCTTACAGATATATTCTGATATTGGGCATAGAACATGGAATATGGCATAGAGTATGAAGCAACCACACTCATATCAAAATAACTTTAGATAGGCTGATGTTACGGAGTAGCGTTCTTTTACTAATTAAAACCTTCAACCTTCTTTTATTTAACTTGCTCTATTCTCTTTTGATTTTCATCGTGGTTGCCGATGTTTGGTATGTTTTATGTTATCATTTTCTTCTATTAATTATAATTGTACGTTTTACTTTACCTTTTTCCCTAAATACAGTCGTAGTATCCCTTTCGCCTCCTTCCCTTACATCTGATTATGATAATAATCGCAAGATGTAATTGCATTTACATTGAAATGAAACAACTTTTACGGATCTACTCGCGTTTATTTTACACATTACTTTTTAATATTTATCCTGACGTTTCGAACCCTTTGCAGGGTCCGTGATTACAGGGATAGGCTCAGTACAGGCGCGAAAATAAGTCTGCAGTATGCTAACATTACCATTACATCAGACTTGATAAACCACAAATACTCACTAGAGAATAACGATTCATCCCTAGGATGATACGCGAAGCTATTAAAATTAAAAAACATCCTAATTTTAATAGAGAAGATGTTTGGAATTTACCACCAGCCTGGGATCCCATCATACAAAATATTAAATCCCAGCCCAAACACCATACTGCCAGACCAAAAGATACTGTAAGCTCTTTCTGCGTAAAACGGAACGCACCTGATTAAATTTAAATGAAGGTATACAAGCTACTAACTAATTGTGAGACGACCAACACCTCAGTCTCCCTGTGACCACAGACCCTGCAAAGGGTTCGAAACGTCAGGATAAAAATTAAAAAGTAATGTATAAAATAAACGCGAGTAGATCCGTAAAAGTTGTTTCATTTCAATGTGTAGTGTTCGCGTAAACTTTAGAAAACAATATGCATTTACATTATTACCATCTTTCCAATCACGAATAGATATATCAAAATAAAAATAAAATAAATAACTCAAGGATAGTGTAATTTCCCATTAGTGAAAGAACTTTTAGAATCTAGTTGGCTGTCTATAAAGATTTTCAGAATTAGTTCAGGAGTTGCAGATTTAACCCACTCTCCTCTTAGATGTAAAATTTGTTGGCTTTAATAGATAATCGAAAATTTAACCACGCTATACGTGATGATATACAATGCCTTAGGGGTTAGTGTCAGTGGGACATAGCCCATATTCTACTTAAATTATGACTAACGCTTAAAAACCATTTTTCTCAAACCAAGTAATACTATTCGCACGGTTACAGGGAAGTTTTAGCTTTCTCAGTATTATATTTTAATATCAACGACATTTGTCACGAGGTACATATTCATTCGCCTCTACATTACTTAATCATATAATCCACAAACCTATTAGCATACATCATTCGGGCACTCCATCATTATTAATATTATCTCGCATCCACATAATATCTTCACACCAATCAGTGGAACGAAACGCGTCCAACAGCCGCTCCCGCAAACCAATTAGGGTCGCCTTTGTCGTGCCCAAACGAATTCAGTCTAACACGTAAATTACTGATTTGTCTAAAAAGACCCAAAGGAGGCATTCGCTGAAATGGAGGATTAAGCGGTCCCTTGGGAGAAATAATAAACCCGAAGTTTATGATCTAGGAACGATTTGATATTTCATAAGAGTTTGGGCGGATTACTTATACTATAAGTAACTTTTAAAAATAAAATGGTCACAAACGTTAGAGTTAATATCGGTATAGAGAGAAAGAAAGAGAGAAAGAAAATAAATTTTATTTGATTCATAAAATTAAAAAAAATAATACAAAACATGTTTAACCATAATATAGGATATTATGCTATTGTGGAATTGTAGAGTTAAAGTTGGTGGTAATATCTAAATGGATTCATGTGTGGCCAAACTGTAGTCGTTTTTTATTTATTTCATAAAAGTTTTAACGATAATTCTATTTCAAAGATTTAGGTACGATTTAAATGACCTTCTCGTGATAGTTCCTCACCTCCAGCTTTGACACTATTAATCTCCACTGAAAAGTATTTCACATGATGGTCTAAAGCTAAACAAACATTAATCAAATAAATTGACAAAACCAATCGTATGAACACGTATCACTGATATAAAATATTTAAGCGCTCGATGAAAGCATTGAATATTTTTTGATGAAATATTTTAAAATACGTGCCAAGTTCGTTTCGACATTAATACGTAATAAAATATTTGGTTTAGTTTTATTGCTTGTAAGTATTTTATTAATGAAATATTTCATGAAATATTGTTTGATATCTAAAATACAATCTAATAACTTCGTTATATTTGAATGGTGTTAAAACTTATGATCTCTTATTAAGCGTGTAGGGTAAGGCTGCAGGCTCTTGACGGAGACGGCTATTTGGGCAGTTGCATCTATGCTAGCCAGTTTGGATGTGAATTCTGCTCGTTAAAAAAAGGTCAAAAGACTGAGACAGAGCCGGTACCAAAAATATAGAAGAATAATTAATTAAAAGTTTATTTGCAGCTCCTCAAAACATAGTTCTACCAAATAGGTTTAACAGAAAATTAAGTCGCCCCTGTCTAATATTGTTTCCTGGGATCGCCGATGGCAGACATAGATACTCTAGATCTGATTAGAGATTACCAGTAGTACGTGGTTTGTTTGGTAGTAGAGCTTATTGTAAGTCCAAGTCCACCTAGCAAACTAGTCTCTACACCGTCTTATTTAAGTCTATAACAGCAATTGGTCAGTCCGGTGATTGTTTATAACGTTCCCGGATCATCGTTGCGGTACAGAGCGAAGTGCAGGATTTTTTGATGTGTATTCTCGCCTTCCCCCTTAAGAGGAACCCCTACGTAACCATTTGCGTCTTTTTGGGCGCAGTGGTATGCGCGATGCATTTTCTCCTGTACTAAAAAAAGGTTTTACAGTCAGTTACTTTAATTACAGATTCCAGAGAAAGCTCTATTCTTATCAACACTATGACTTGCTTCCCCGATGTGAATAGAAAAGTTCATGGTATTACTAGATATACTTTAGTAGCCAGGCTTGCAATTAAGCACCAAACTATGTAACGATAAGTTTGAATATCATTGTTTGTTATCTGTTATGTTGTCCAATCTAATAAAAAATAACGACTGCCGTTTTTATGACAACAACCGGGACTGACGGCTTAACGTGCCTTTTCGGACATAAACATAAACGGATGGTGCTCAAGATATTTATAATTTGATCACCCATTTGGGTGAGCCGCTGAGTCAACGAGCGCCTTATTTATTAGTATTTTGCTATGTAGATAAAATTGTTTAATATTTTTTTCTAATACTGTATTATTTATTTGTGGAAATATTTTTTGTTCTTAATTTTATAAACTTGTCTTTTTTAAAATACTATATAAAAATAAAACAAAAGGTCTATATCTAAGAACATCATCATTTTCTTAAATATTACTGTATGGTATTTTTAAGGCTCCCTTTAAAATTATGATTAGACCAGGAAACTGTAATTTTTTTTTCATTAACCATGGTTAAAATGTGACCAAAATATTTAATACATTTCGATAAAACTTGTTATATAGTTAGTATTACTCACAACGCATATCCCGAGAAAACACCGTACGAGTATATGCAACCTCCCGAGAGAGGAGGTTGCACTCTGTCACAGACCGAATTTTATTTTCACGCCGGCGAAGCTGCAAGCGGATACTAGAACTAAACAAAGCAACTTTAGCGCACAGTTTTATACAGTATGTTACGGGCTGAATTAGTAATAGATGATGACGCAGATAAAAAGTGAGAAAAGAGCTTAAACTAAAAAAGAAAAACAAAAAACAACACACCATAATAGTAAGTTGAAGTATGTATAATATATATGTGACAGTGGGTGGGTGTGAATTAACATGCTGAGTATTACTTAGCCCTTACCAAATATACCTCATTCGTTGATAAATACGGATTATTCTATTCAACCAATTCCACAGATGGCGAATCTAAAAGGAAATAATATTTTAAAGCACCTTAAACGCCCTCTTACTTTCTATGGCAAATCAGCTAATGGACTAGACGTGACTCGAATACCTACGAAAATAGCAACCAGTAAGTATGAAAATTAAGTTTCGGATTCCAAATTACTTTTACTTGGAGCTCAACAGGTATCAATCTCAACTTAGAAACGGGGATTATTACATAAACGCGACGCTCTGATTAATCACTCTAATAGTTGTAATGTAATTTATAGGCGCCATTTTACAAGTTTCCATGTCGTTAGGTGAAAGTTGGTATTGTAGACAAAACCAAAAGTTTTAGTAAAGGTAAGCTGTTCGAAATGGAAACGTAAATGTAATCATTAGTGAAAGCAAATTTAATTTAGCATTATTTTAACTCATTTTTGTACTCGTGGTGTACACAATACACCACGAGTACATTACTACTAGTACATTACGATATTACTCACAGACTCACAGTGATGCGACAGATTGTTGAAGAATGAGCTACACAAGATCCGACTAGGTACGCTTTTGTACATCGCGTGTGCAATCCTGCTGAACCTACTAGTCATAATCGTATCTGGACTCTACTACTGCTTAATATCAGGTAGAGCTGTATGTGTTGCCAACTCTACAATTTAAGGCGACACACTGAAAAATGCACCAACTTTCGCCCAATAGTCTTAGAGTTTAGACTATAGTATCTAACTAACTAACGAATCTGAAATGTTGAAATAGGTAAATTCATGTCTTTATCTTGAATTTGTTACCTCAAATACGGTTGTATAATTCGAAAACACCTCTAAAAATCACTATTGTTGAAATTACAATTTAACATTTAAATAATTACTGGATTAATGGAATTACTGGAAACCACTAACAATATTCGTAAATTAGTAGCTGCATATTTTGATAACTAAAACCATTTTTTTTTAATTATTTCAAGATTCTGTTGACTTCTAAGCGGTCTCAATCGTCACGTGCGCTACTGTATTTTCGACCTTATGACAGCACCAGCAAGGATAACCCATTTTATTATATATTCTTTATTGCACATAAACACACATACATGAATGTTCACAATTCGAGGTGTCGTCTTAAAATTTTTTTTTTTTTGCAAATCATCTCTTTTTTTTCTCTAGCAAAATACAGTGGTATACTGGAAATATCCTGACACCTTATATTATAGAGTATACGGAGAACGGTCTACTCTACACACTACACTACGAGTACATTCTCGATATTACCACATATATTACTCGCAGACTCACAGTGAGGCGACAGATTGTTGAGAGAATGAGCTACACAAGATGCGACTACGCTTTTGAACATTGTGTACACGTCTGTATTGTGATGTTACGCATCACTACTTATTGCCTCAAGATCTGCGGCTTCGCGACGTTTATTTGCATATACAAATTCTACCGACATATTGTTGTTAAAAGGAAAACCGAAGAACCTGCAACTCGGCGGGTCTGAGGCCACATTTAGCAGTTCTAAAAAAAACAAATGATGTTTTTTATGCATTTTTCATTCTAAATTCTTTTTGCGTACAATGTCCAGTCATTCAATCACATAAGTAAATATTTCAATTCATCATCAGCCTATAAGTGTCCCACTGCTGGGCACAGGCCTCCCACATGATCAGTAGCACGTGGGGATATTGGGCCATAACCCACCACGCTGGCCCAATGCGGGTTGGTGGGTTTTAACGACTGCCATCTTACGACAACAACCGGGACCAACGGCTTAACGTGCCTTCCGAAGCACGGAGGAGCTCGAGATGTTTTTAATTGGTCACCCATCAGGCGACCCGGCATTGCGAAAGTTGCTTAGCGGGCAAGATCGCAAGCCGAACGCGCTAGCCGCTGCGCCATCGAGCTCCTATTTCAATTATATGTCTCCAATTTCGAATTGTTATAATTAACGACGATAATTTGAATCACAACACCAAACTTTTTTGGTTTGTACCAAGTGATCTTTTTAGATCAACTAAAGAGTTGAAGATTTTATTAACACTCAGTAAGCGCTTTCCAAATTATTTTTAAATACGTATAAGCTAAAACAATATCAGTCATTACGTTATTGTCACTATCTAAACTTTAAAAAAAACGCCAATGAAAGTCCTTTATTTATCTGAGACCAATTATTTTCATTCAACGTTTCAATATTTATGAAAACATTGGAATTAATGTGTTATCGTTCTCATATTTCACAATTAATTTGACAGTTCCAATAATATAATTGGCAGAATCGTATCTAATTTATATTGTACTTGTATTGGAGGCATAGCATAACTGTAAAAATATTTATTTTCTTTCATCGTCTAAAGATTTATGCGCCGCCCGTATCTGAGTAATTTCGATGGTTTTATTACTGGCATTGCTGCTTTCGAAAAGATAGATTTAACATTAACATAAACAAATCCATAATAAGTAACTATTTTAAAAATATAAATTTTTCTATTTACTACTAACTAACTAACTACACCGCTGTTATTTTTTGTGGAGCAGCATTTAGAATAACATAAGTAATACAGGGCTATTTTAACTATACCCAAAATCTGAAAACCGTTTATTTACTTTCATGAACAAAGTCAAAACCGCAGGTTCTTTTTGGTAAAAGCAAAACTAAAAACATTTGATTTTTTACAAAATGCGATGTTGAGTTCAGCAATATATATGAAAACACGAATATTTTTATGAGCTTTTCGTAAACCAACGTTTGAATTTATTTATTCACGAAAATGAAGAAATCGCTTTCAGGTATTCCAAAAGTAACATTATTATTAGAGTATAGAAAGTTACGTATAATGTAGTAAAGAGTAGGTAAGTAAGTAAAAAGTATATATTCTGTCCCACTGCTGGGCAAAGGCCTCCATTATTGAAATCAAGACATCGCTACAATTATTGGGTATTGGCCTAATCACAACGCTTTGCAAATGCGGGTTGTTGATTACAATAACACGGAAACACGGGCAACATCGTATAATTCGAAGCAAACTTAGAAAATGAACCTAGGACCTCTAGATATCAGACGATCACTTTATCAGTCAGCCAGAGAGGAATAAATTTTGTAGGTATTTTTTTGAAATAAATACTAACACATCTTTGAATTACGTTGCTCAACGTAGCGTAACTGCATTGCGTACGCACTAATAAAAACAATTACCGACGCATTCCTTCCGTCGGCTCGTATAACAGCCGTATCACAGACTTGACATTAAGTTAAGTGCGTATATTGCTGCAAAACTAAGTTTTATAGTCGCTCTGTGCTCGTTACAAACGCAGTTATCCCACTTTTGGTCGATAGACCGCGGCGTCGCGTCAAGGCGGCTACGCGGCGGCGGCGGCGACGCGGCGGCTGACCCAGCCTCCATTACTTGATGAGAGGAAGGAGGCGAAACGGATTATATTCATAAATTTTCATACACGATGACTTGTATGGTATTTACTATCGGGGGGTATTGGTTTTGTTCGCCCGCCCAAATTAATCGTACTAACATAGAGTATCCAGAAATCAGTCGGTTTGGTAGATGATATAAGAAGGGTCGCGAGTGCAACGCGGAACTCAGAGGCTGAGGATCAAGGGTAAGGGTAATGGCAAAAGTGAAACGAGGCTTGACTAGGTGGAGCGACGACCTTCGCAAGGTGGCTGTCAAGAACTGGACGAGAGTAGCCGCGGGTCGTACTCAGTGGCGTGCACTAGGAGAGGCCTGTGTCCAGCAGAAAACTAGTGTAGGCTGTAGATGATGATGATTCAGCTTAGTATGACCTACCTTGAGGCTTCGTACATATTAGTTAGTACCTCTGGGCTGATGATGATGATGATATCATTATCATCATACTCATATTATCATTACTGTAAGTATCAATGAATAATAAAATGAATTTATTGTCTGCTAAAAAATCTTATAAAAAATGTATGTAAATACTCTTGATTTCATACCACTGGAGAAATAAAATATAATATACCTAACCACCAGTCAATTTTGTTAATTCGTTTCAATCAAAGGAAGCGCTGGCCTTGAGAACTGGTACACGTGTGGAGAGTGTCTCCTCAGGGATTATGCCATTCCATTAGCTACGAATCTTTACTAAGGCCTTTATCATAAATAATTAATTGCAACACGTTGGAGAATGTCTTTCCTTTCTTATCCTTACCTAGTTGTTTAGGATTCAAAAGTAACTTGTTCAACAAAAGTTTTGTGAAAATTTACTCATCGAATTACTGAAAAGAATTCGGTTAATTAAACAAATGAGATGAAGTGTAAGTCACCATCTTTTTTGTATGTCTAGCACTATCATTTGGGTTTTAGTCTTCATAATAAAATTGCCTTTGAAGAGCTTTTGTAGTTTTACTGCTGTCTAAGACTTATATCGACTTTATGATAAATTAAAAAAAAAATTGTCGCAAATATCTATGCATAAGATTTGAACCCTCACTTTTCTACAATCAGGGTGTGGTGGAGTACCTTAATGGTTATCGTAGTTATATTCGACTTTTAAACATTTAATTAACAATATCTGCTTACATTGTAAGCCTCAATCAATGTCAACAACAACTACGTCATCGACGTTCGATCTCTTAACAATAGTATTGCGTAAAATTTATACGTATAATGTAGATATTGTATAAATATCTATCTAAGTTAAAATTATTTATTTCGATTTATAGAATCCAAATCTAACGGTTAAGGTAGCCGCCTGCGAAATGGCATGCTTTAATTAGAAGCAAGGCATTGCATAGGTACAAATTAGTCAGAGATAATAACCGAAGTTTATGTCAAAATATGGAAGTTCATAAATTTCCATACGTCAATATATATCCAATTTGGAATGTTACGTCTAAATTCCCAATTGGTTTATCGTCCAAACTCCTTTGACATCCAAATCCTCGAACACCTAATTCTTCGAATATCTCCGTCGCATCTATAATCAAAATATATCCTTGCATACATACGGTACGTATACAATAGGTTTTGTTCTTATTTCTTCTTATTTATTTCAAACTAGCTGACCCCGGCGGACTTCGTACCGCTTTGACAGTTTCCATCAATGAGTTAAATATATGGTTTCCATGACAACAAAACAAACAAATCATTTTGTATTGGAAAATTAAATTGTCGTTTTTAGTATTTTATTTAATTTTTTTTAACATAGCCTATGTTACTCAGCGCTAATGTAGCATTCTAATGGTGAAAGATTTTTTTAAATCGGTCTAGCAGTTTTTGAGTTTATTCGTTGCAAACATACATACAAAAATACAAAGATTTCCTCCTTATAATATTAGTATAGATTACTGCTCAAAATGTGTGAGTACACAATGTTTTGGAGCCGCAACATGTCGTGTTTGTTCTATGTCGTTTGCTTTCGTGTGTTGTATTGTATATATGACGACCTCCTTGGTCGAGTGGCTTGCACACCGGTTTTCATGGTGTCGCTATCTCTGAGGTCCCGGGTTCGATCCCCGGTCGGATCAATTTAGAAATACCTGTTTTTCTATATTGTTTCGGGTCTGGGTGTGTCCTATGTATAATAAGTATGTATTTAAGTATATTAAGTATGTTTATCCGTTGTCTAGTTAACCATATAACGAGTTTCTTAAGGAAGCTTTTCTTGGGGCTAGATAATTGGTGTGAGTGTGGGAAACATTTATTTATTTATTTATTTATTTATATCTGTGTGTATACCAACAAATAAAAAAAAAAATATACCAATATCCATCAATTTTAGCGATGACTTGATTTCAATGATGGAGGCCTTTGCCCAGCTGTGGGTCAGTATGTAGGGTATACTTTACAATTTTATAATTATGTACGTATGCACATACGATTACTGCGCCGGAGTTACAGCTGAACGATACATAGTTTCTTACCAGCACATCGGAAGATTGCAAAGATATGGCATTCTTATACGTGAGAAGGATAGGGATGATTTTATTAAAATAGTCTTGGTGGATTCAAAAGGTATCTAGTAACAATGTAAACATTGCAGTGGTTATAAACCAAACCAAGAGAATAAACGACAGCTGAGACGGAGGGAATTTACAAAGGGACTATTTTTTTTTTATAAAGGAAGGAGGCAAACGAGCAAGCGTGTCACCTGATGGAGAGTAATCACCGCCGCCCATGAACACCCGCAAAACCAGAAGAATCGCAGACGCGTTGCCGGCCTTTAAGGAAGGAATAGGCTCGTTTCTTGAAGATCCCAAGGTCGTAACGGTCCGGAAATACCGCCGCGCGAGAACTGGTTCCACAACACTGTAGTTCGAGGCAAGAAATTTCGTGAAAAACGCACAGTAGTAGACCGCCATCCATCAAGGTGATGTGGATGGAATGACTATTCCACGCTCTCTATCTTTAAGGTTGACTCTTAAAGATCGAAACCATAATAAAGACAAGGAGGAGGAGCTCGATGGCGCAGTGATAAACGCACCTGGTTGTCTACGATTGTTAAAGTTAAACAACTTTCGCAAAGGCCGGTCATCGGATGGGTAACCGAATATTTATCATCACGAACACCTCTGTGCTACAAATAGCATGCAAAGCCGTTGGTTTCAGCTACATTAGCAGTCGTTGACAACCGCCAATCAGCACTGAGCTCGCGTGGTGGTTTATGGCCCGTTCTCTCTATCCATCTATAGGGAAGGCTTGTGCCCCAGCAGTGGGGACATAAAAATGAGCTGGTGATGAAAAACGACAATCTATCCTTTGTGTTTATTATTAAACCATATTATTTGTTAGCTCGGTGGGTCCGTTCCAGGTTGGGCAAAGTATGTTAAGGACAGTCGTATTTAAACCCATCAATTGTAGGGATGACTTCATTTTAATAAA
The DNA here is from genome assembly GCA_963082485.1 of Eudonia mercurella. Taxonomy (NCBI): domain Eukaryota; kingdom Metazoa; phylum Arthropoda; class Insecta; order Lepidoptera; family Crambidae; genus Eudonia; species Eudonia mercurella. Next base: position 9,776,207 of record OY720031.1, read on the forward strand.
ATAAAAAAATAAAAAATTCAATAAAAAATATGTTATCTTATCTTATCGTATCTTAATGATAGAAGGCCTTTGCACAGCAGTAAGTCCGTATTGTAAGCTACTTCTCACTTAATACTGCTGACTCTAAAATGAACTACAACATCGTTACAACAGCAGCTGTAACACAAACTATTTTTTCGATGCTCTCCACAAACATCGTCTAGAGAGCTTTGAGTCCAACACTTCGCGTGCATGATACCGCAATAACACTCTACAGTACTCTACACGGTCCACTGGACCACGTTATCATAAAGTGCTTCGTGTACGTACATTTAAATGGCTACAGTTTCTATCGCACTGCTGTTTATGTTAATAAGACATGGTAAGTTTTTATTAAAGTAGTAAAAAAAGTATTAAATCTTCTTCTTTACAGAAGTTTTAAACGAAGTCCTTACTATGTTTTTAAGACGTAATAAAATTCAATGTTGATTATAAAATTTTATTTTTGAGAAAAAACTGGACTTTTATTTGTTTTCGCATACCAAATGATTGGTAAAATGTATTGCTAAATGTATGTATCTGTATCTTCTACATTTATAAATAATAAAAAGCTATTTGAATATATAATTATATTCTATTCCATTGTTTTGTTTTTATTTATTATTATAATCGGGTACGGAATAGTCTAAATTATTTATTTTATTTATCTCCTTTGAGAACGATGTAGTTATTCTTGAAGCTTCGGACGAGACTTAAAGTATAACTAGTTAAAATTTTACGTTATTATTCTAACATTGTAGTAAAATTATTGTGTGCACTGTTGCAAAGTGAGTCTGCCCTTTTTAACAAAATTCAAAAAATTCAAAATCATTTATTCAGTTTAGGCTACAAATAGCTCTTATGAACGTCATTGTGCCATCGGTTCGTAAGTCTACTCTGGGCGGGAGACCTTGTACTGAGAAGAACCGGCAAGAAACTCAGCAAGTGTCAACAAGGTTTTGAAATATCTGGAATATATTATCAGTCAGTTACATAAGATTCATTGAAAACAATGAAATATCTTTTTGGAGAGGACCTTAATAACGCAGGCCATTTGATGCGTAGGTATACGTATAATGTTATTTATTCTTATTTAGAAGTAATTTGAAAAAATAAGCAGTTTTGTCAAATTCTGTACAATATTTTTATGATCTTGTTGATTGATTATAAATAGCACAACAATACTATGACTTGACCACGGAACTCTAAATACAAATCTTTACTTTGTTTCTCGAAAGTGGAATAACAAAAGTGTCCTTACAAAATTCCATGCAACTGTCGCGACGTTACGCAATTCCAAACACCGCTATCACGGATTCGCTTGCAGGAACTCCAATTCATGCAATCCCCTATATTTTGGTGAGGCGAGTTATTCTTTGGTTATTCGTCTTTTGTCTTATTTTATTATGCCGCTGCTCGGTGGGTCGGCGATAAAGGCTAGCGAGACGGCTTGTCTGCCAGTTGCCGGTTTTCTCGCCCCTGTTTATCTAGGGTTGGGGCGGCGCGCGGCGCCCCGCGGCAGTGACTGTGCTGCCCGCCCAGAGATGGGTCGCTCGTCCTTGCCTATGCGAACTAAGACCGCGCATTACTCCACCAGGTGAACAAATGTGACACGACGAAATGACTCTTTTTATACATTTATACTGGATATGCATAGCTTTGTTGGCAGTTTGCTGCACTTCTCGGGCCGGTCGAACAGGTGAGTTGCAATTAGCATTTTTATTAGCCTCGGAGAGTTGAAAACTTTTTGTCGTGTTGACACTTTGCGCTTTAGTTGTTATTGTCGGATTATTGCGGTGGCAATTATTGTACTTTTAGTTGATATGCTCGTAGTTAATACTAACTTTGATTTAGTATTCCGTATAGTGCGGTCATAACTAATGATCATTTGGATTAATTTTACTTTTAAAAGACATTACTAATACAAATTATTTGATACTGGAAAATTATAATTTAAACATATTGTTATTATACATACAGCGCTAAAAGCTGTTGTTATAAAAATGCTGTCAATTATTCTTAATATTTACGACGATACCATTTAAACGCTAATCGTTTCATAAACGAAGAAAACAGTCTTAGCACTTCCATGTAATTGAATTGTTCTAAATCGTTGGACAGACATTTACTTTATCTGACATCCGTTGCAATTTTCCTGTCCGGGAAATTAAAAACAATGTTTCCGTAAACACTTCTGACAGTCTTAATACAGTTTAAGTCAATTTGCTTCAACTAATTTTGCGAGCTTGTTTTTATCAAGTACGAATTACATTTAAAAATAGGATTGGGAAAAGTAAATGTAAGGATAAAAATAATCTTTTGGTATTTTATGTACCTACCAATAATTTATACATATATGTATGTACCTATTTTTTATAAAACAAAATTTGACTAAGTATTTTTTTCAAAACATTTGTTACGTTACAAATCATCTTTAAGTAAATATCTTAACTTTTTATTTGTAAAACAAATAAATACAACTTTTAAATACTGTAAGTAAGTACTAATTTAATGTACGAACGCGATATTATATTATACATTTTCATTATCAAACTAAATCCAAATTTATAATTGTGAAGATTTGTTAATAGCATATGTCTACATAATATAATAACCTTAACTATAGAAGTTATTTGTTTGTAAATCTTCCTAGAAATAAATAAAAAATTAAAATACTCAGTTATACAATATTAAGTTAAGAATTAAATATATTAATGCAGATGGAATTTTAATAAGTATATAAAATGTCTTTGTATACAGTAACTTAGATTTAATCACGCAGAAACAGCCAAACTGGCAGTTTAAATAATAAAGTATATTTAAAAATATTAATAGTGATAAACGTGTTCAAATAGCAAGTGGTAGTATTCCCACACAATACTACATCTGGATGTCATCCACCCTCGTCCTTGTAACCATTTCTGACGTCAAGCAGCGGGGTTCTTCATTGATGTGTTCCGGTTTGAAGAGTATAAGATTTATAACTTATACCGTAATTTAATAATAAAAATATTTAAAGTTACATTTATTTCTCTGTCACAATATTCAGAATACTTACTTATAGTAGGTACAATTTATTTTCTTATCGTAGCTTTTTAAGAACACGGCCATTGTGACAAAACAGAACATGTGTTAGAATTTCGTGGATTTCATAGTCCCCACCACACTTTGGTTTTAGTTTGTGATCTAAATGATCTAACATAGAGGCATCATTATTAAGCTTCAGTAGCTATAGTAAATCTTTGTTCAATCCCCAACGCTTAAGCACTTATTAAGCTTAATAAATAACTGGGCTATTAATAATGGCATGCACTGAATATAATCTAAAGGCATGCATTTATAATAAATAGCAACAGTTAAAGCCTCATTTGGCAACGCAAAAATTATACTTATGGTCTAACTAGCGCCATTAAACTGAAATTGCGTTGTCCATCGAAAACTATAAGACAAGAATAACCCTAAATATTGGCTTTTCTATTTGTTTGTATTGTACTCACAGGGCGTACCCCTACCGATTTAGGGAGAAAGCAGTGATAAGTATTCCAGTCCATCATTTAGTAATTTTTTATATTGCACATAAAACGGGATCGTAATTCTATATGAACGGAATCGAGGAGATCTGATAGTTTATTGTTTTCTACCTATATTTTACGCGAACACCACATATTTATATTAAAACCTTATACATAACTATTCACGTTTATTATTTCAAAACCTTTGCAGGATGCGTAGTTACAGGGACACTGCTATTTTTCTATAAATTCGTCACGATTGGTATTCAATATGTACTTATATCAGTTACTAGCTTCAGCGGTTTCGGTTCAGCGATGATGAATCAGTCAGTCAGGACAAGTCATGATTTATGTATATATTGTAAACTTAATTTGTTAAAAAATATGCGCATTTAACAACTTAAATAATTTCAAGTAACGCCTATCGAGTAGGTAGCAAGAAACTAATAAATTTGACGGCAATATTCTCGAACATGAAAAGAGTGGGAGGGTGAAATCCGCGTTTTCAAATATAAGGAGTAAGCTACTTCAAGTGCAAGATTTATTCAGAGGGCCGCGCGTCGAGCAGCTCTCATTTCTACAACATAATTCAGTTAACAAGAGGGAAAGAATCGCAAACAACGGGGGCCGGCGACGGACGGCGACGGACGGTGGCCGGGCCACCGTGACGGGTATCGATGTTCGCCCCAAAACACAATTGAGATGAGTTATTCAGCCCGATTGTTGGTGCATCAAATAAAATGTTGTTGTCTTTTCTTTTTCGACAATTCTAGGTATTGTTTTAGGTGGACAAACAAATCACTACAGACAATTTTATGTGAATTCCGGACATTGACGTCTATTGTTTTAGACATACTCAAATTACTATGAACTACTACGATAATAGAACAAGAATTTCATGATAGAGATGAGTTCTGAGAAATACGACCAGATTTCGTTATGGCGCCTTATTTTTCGCGCATCAACACCTCTTTTTCGACATTTTTTTGTCAATTTCGGGCAATGACGTATAATATTTTAGACATAATAATCACTACATGGTACTAGAATCACATAATTGATATAAGTTATGAGAAACACGCTCGGATTTTGTTGTTCCGCCTGATTTTTTGGGGCATAAAAAGGTTACCGACTATATTTTGTGTTGAATGTTTTATTTATGTTTTTATCTTATCTCTAACTGTTTTATCACAATAATGCTGATGTCATCATGGCTACATAATCATAAAACCGGCCAAGTGCGAGTCAAACTCGCGCACGAAGGGTTCCGTGCTTTATAACGTATTAAAAAAAAACTACTTACTAGATCTCGTTCAAACCAATTTTCGGTGGAAGTTTGCATGATAATGTACATCATATATTTTTTTTAGTTTTATTATTCTCTTATTTTAGAAGTTACAGGGGGGGGGGGACACACATTTTACCAGAGTTTCAGTTCTAAGTATGGGGAACCCCCAAAATTTATTGTTTTTTTTCTATTTTTGTGTGAAAATCTTAATGCGGTTTACAGAACACATCTACTTACCAAGTTTCAACAATAAAGTATTTATAGTTTCGGAAAAAAGTTCCGTTTTCGTTCGTTCCGAACCCTAATAATATAAAACGGTCGTAGCAAGATAAGCGGAATTAAAACAAGCCCTCCACCACATAGGTACATATGTAATAATAATATTTTTATTCCTTAAGTCTTTCCTACTTCACAACCCATCCCTTCTCCCGCTTGTTCTAATGCCACTATATACCCTGATGAACTACGCATAGACAACGGTGGTACAAGACACTGTACCTACTCGTCAACAAGTACCAGACCCAGTTCACACGCGCGCTTTACAAGGACGAGTACTAACCTTTAAGGGCGCCCTAGGGCTCACCGCACTCGATATTCGACACAAACAATCTCACTCGACGACTCGATGCAGCAGGGATCCTGTTGTTTTGCGCAAAATAACCGGGAAACTGTCGACCTGCGCATTCGCAAACTGAACCGACGACGCACTACAAAATTGCGGTAGCTACAAGAGTGTCCCGAAAACGTTTTTAAATTGTATACGAATGGTGCAGTATCATTTTTGGGAGCTTTTAAGCTACATGATCGCGAAATGAAAAGCGATTTTGACTGCGTCAGAGTAACTTTAAAATCTGTGTGCCAACATTTTCACCCTAATCGACACTTTCCATATTGGCATTATCTGTTTAGTCATCAGTAACAATCATCATCATCATCATCAGCTCATTTTATCAGTCCCTACTGCAGGGGCACGAGCCTTCCCTATGGATGGATAGGGAGAACGGGCCATAAACCACCACGCGGGGCCATTGCGGAATGGTGGTTGTTAACGATTGCTAATGCAGCCGGGACCAACGGCTTAACGTGCCTTCCGAAGCACGGAGAAACTCGAGATGATAATTTTTTGGTCACCCATCCGGCCTTTGCGAAAGTTGCTTAACCTCAGCACTCGCAGACCTGGCGCGTTAACCACTGCGCCATCGAGCTCCTCAATCAGTTACAATATAGCCAAGATATTATTTAAATGAGTTACTCTTCAAAGTTGTGAACCAAATCACCGTATGAAGATAAAAAATGCATTGCATACTCGCGGGTTTGGGGCAATCCGCGAGTTATGTGGGGCTCCCCCCCTGCTCCCTGCCCAACTCCGAAGAGTTAGACGAGGCGCAGGTGGCACACCCACTAAAACGCAGTTCCATTCACTTGCGGAGTTGGCTGAAGACCTCCCTTATATCGGGTGCCAGCCCTTTTACAATTGAAGAATATGTTGTGCTTGTACCACAGTATCCTGGGAGACGAAGGTGGTTGCGTGGGACTCACCTCACGACTCCTACGCCCTACCCAGTCACTTGCTACAGCTTTGAAGACCATGTACTCGCATGTAAGATACTTACATGGTGAATGTTTGGGTCGGCAAGGTGAGGACGGCTAGTGTGGCTTTTTTTATAGATAGCTCGGCAAGTGACTCCATCCCACCTGATGTTAAGTGGAAATGGAGTCCAGACGCGAAGATAACTGGTGCAGCGTAAAACAAACGTAGCATCAGTTAACCTCACTCTGCCGGCCCAGAAGGTTCTTTTTCACGCCTCTTTTGGAGGATCCCATACCATAGGAAGGAGGGAAAACGTGTGCTGGTAGACTATTCCATCTTTAGGAAGTGCGACAAAGAAAGAAGTCACCAAATTTCTTTGTGCGCGATGGGATATTTGAGACAGTGAAGCGGTGCTTAATCCAGCTCCACTAGCTGTCTTCGCATCTGGACTCTGCTTCTGCTTCACATCAGGTAGAGTGGAGTCATGTGTCAACTCTTCTACGAGTATGAGAAAACATATAGTTGGTATAGTTATTGCTATTGTAATCTCGGTGGGAACCGCGGAAGTAATATTTTTAGTAACTCGAAATTAATGTTGTCGCGTGTGTTTAACCGCTTCCAATTATGACTTAAAACGTAAAACACTCTGTTTATTTATTTTAAATTCTTTTACCATATTTTGATAGTGGCTCTAAAATGTTCTCTTGTGAATTTCCAGATGTTTGTCAGTATACAAAGGCGGGCTGGCTTGCTTTCCTCCTTCTGTTTTGTTAACATAGTCAAGAAATAAAAATATGGAAAAATGAAATGGAATGGAAAAATACCCTTTCCATGAAAACCATACAAATGAATAAAAAAAACAACTTAACAAAATATAAGTCACTGATTGTACGAGTACTAAAATAGTAATAAGAACATTTAATTAATTGTATATTTAATTTGGCTGGTAAGTTGCTTTATTTACTAGTCATTTAATTATAAATCTCGTCATATATCAGGTACAAAGAAGCGCGCTTTATATCATAGTCACCTAAACGCGTTAGCTTCGGTAATTTCTCTACACAACTCGGTAAATGAATTACTAAAGCTAATATTAATTAATACGACCGACGTAAGACAGTGAATAATAAATTAAGATAATAATTAGAATTTCATTATTCATCAAATTCATTTAGTAATTGTAAAGCACTATATTCGTAGTAGATACAACTTCGAAGAGTAGCTTTACAAATGTGACATGGGTTTAATTCATTAAATTAGGAAATATGTATTATTATATTGTATGCTAGCGTTCAAGCGAATACTATTACATTAAATTTAAACTCTTCTCGCATTTATTTAACATATTGTTCGAACCCTTTGTAGTGTCCGTGCTTACAAGGAGACTGAGGTGTTGATCGTTTTCAATTATTTTTAATTGGGTACGTTCCGTTTTACGCTAAATGAGCTCTCAGAATCTTTTGGTTACGACCTGAATACTTATTTAACAATTATTATTTCACTTGAAACGAGAGCTGAAGATAATAAATAATATGCATTATTATGTAGATAAATTTCGCCTACAGTCCCGGGATTAACATTAGCATATGCCAGTCCAGGGTTCTTCAACCATCTCGGTAAAACAAAACACGGCTTTGTTTTGTCATGAAGGAAAAACGAACAAACACACTTTTGCCTTTATAATGTTAGCTGTGATAGGCTATAACATTTTTCTCTATAATTCAGTACCTATACAATTTCATCCACTGCTTAAGAAAGTCACTCGACAGTGACGTCATGCATAATCTAACAAAAGCGATATATATTTTTACAAGTTTTTATTTAGTTTCACATGTCCCGATATTTGTTTGTTAGTTTGTCTGTAATCAAATCTTCCAAGTTGAATTTGATCTACTTCCCGGTTACCGATTGAGCTGAAATTTTGCATGCATGTGTAAATCGGATGACAATGCAAATTTTTTATGACATAGAGCTGATCTGATGATGGAACCGGAAGGTGGCCATAGGAACTCGGTAGTTAAGCGACAGAACATCATCGACTTTGGACTTGTTTGATCCGTCTTGACGAGTACTTTGGTGCTAGATGGTAACTAGGGTCTGATGATAGAGCTGGAAGATGCTCATAGGAACTCGTTAGTTAAACGACACTACCCCGTCGAGTTTGGGCTCATATGATTCATCTTGACGAGTACTTTGGTGCTAGATGGTAACCAGGGTCTGATGATGGAGCTGGAAGATGGCCATAGGATTCGGTAATTAAACGACACAACCCCATCGAGTTTAGGCTTGTATGATTCGTCTTGACAAGTACTTTGATGCTGGATAGTAACCAGGGTCTGATGATGAAGCTGGGAGATGGTCATAGGAACTCGGTAATTAAACGACACAACTCCATCGAGTTTAGGCTCGTATGATTCGTCTTGACGAGTACTTTGATGCTAGATGGTAACCAGACTCTGCGAAAGTGTAATATGCTATTGTTTGCTATATTTATTTAAAAAATTGGGTCTGTGATAAAAACGCAAAAATTTTATACAAGGTGTAAGGGTTTATTAAAAAAGTATGTAATTAGGTATGTATAGAATAGAATAGAATAGAAAAAAGTTTATTGGGTACCATACAAAAAAATAAGATTAAAATAAATCTAAACAATGAAATTAATCCAAAAATAAAACTAAAAAATATACAGCAACTTTGGTAGGTACTCCAAATAGGCCTCTGCTCAGTTTGAGCCATGACAACGCGTGTTGTCATGGCACTGGTATTCTGCAGATACCTTTGACGAGAAAAGGCGCGTGCCACTGTGCAAACAACCAATTCAGTTAACATAAAAACAAATAGAAAGTTTACAAATTCAAATACAATCATATGAGAATATAACTAACCGCTAACAATAAAGTAGGCATTATTACACACTCTTCTGGATATTACATTATGTAGGCCACAAAAAAAATTGTTATTAGGAATGAAGTAGACGTTCACGCTGCGGTATTCTTTTGTAAATTAAGTAAATGTCTTTTATAATTTGCTTTAAACGTGTACATCGTTTTGAGATTCTTAAAAGGTGGAGGGATGTTATTCCAGCACTTTGTAGCCAAATACCGGAAGCTACCTCGAAACGCACTAGTGTTGTGTGAGTGACATTTCAATCGAGTGGCAAAACGTTGAGGACGGTCAGAGAAATCAAGTTTTTCGTACAAATATGACGGACTCTTATTTCTTATTACTCCGAAGAGCAAACTAGCAAAATGCATTTCTCGTCGATTCGCCATATTTAATAAGTCGCCTTTATTAAGGTAAGGAGTCACGTGAGCTCGCCAGGGAATGGAGAAGCAATATCTTGCACAGGCATTTTGTACTCGCTGTATAAGGTTTTTAGTACGACCAAGAATACATCCTCCGATTACTGTGTCAGCGTAGTTCAATTTGGACAAGATCAAAGTCTCGCAGAGGTGAATTCGCACTTCAACGCTTAAATACTTTTGTATCTGGTATAATACTTTCAGCCTGTAAAAACACTGTCTGACTGTATCCATTACGTGCTTCTCAAACTTCAAATTACCATCAAACAGAACTCCCAGGTTTCGAGCTTCGTCTACCTGTTCAACTTTATCGGCTTTAATTTTGATGTCAAGAAGTGCTTGGCTGTGTATGTGTATGTACTTGTATGTGTATGATATGGGATTATTGTGACGTAAACGAAGAAGGTTAATTATTGTTAAAGGTTGCAATGTAGGTACCTATGTAACGGTATTTTTTCTTATTATCAGGTTTAAATTATTTTTAACTTTTCAGTTCTTTTTTTAATAACAAGTAATAAAAGCTTGTTTTTAAAAAGTTTCTTTTGTTTTAATTTTTTCGTATCATAAAAGTTTTCCTCAACAATGTCTTTCATTTTTCCAGTATTACCAACTTGCCCAATTAAATCGTCTATTCTGTTCCTACAATTACATATTAAAAGCTTTTAATTAATTTTACTTCTTATGAAGGACACTCGTAAATTAACGTGTAATAAAAAAAGAAAGCTTTTACTTAGAACCCGTAATGAGAAATTATTAACGACAGATTACTGTAAGGGACAGTTTTGATTCGAAAATTATTTTTTAACGAAGAATACGTCGTCGCCCGTTTTACGTCGTTCAATTATACGAAAATATTTTTAAAGACAAAATTAATGGACGCCGCCTTCCTAAAAATAAACTTACAAAGCCGGTCAAGAGCGAGTCCTACGAAAGTAATCTGGTGCCGTACTAATATACTACCGTTTGTAATGTGCCTAGTGTGAGTTATGTTTACCTATCCATTCGGAACCTAATCGAATGAATACTCATTCAATTAGATTTACGAAAACGAAAATTTGTATGGCAAAATTTTAACTCTACTCGTATGACGCCAGGATGCGCTGCTTCAATGCCATACTAATTTTCGTTATCGTTAACGTGATCGAAGGTCAAATGAAATTCACACTAGGCACCCTGTTGGATTAAAGTTTTTTGAATTGATAACATTTTGCAACCAGGTTTGAAGTCAGAAACCTTCTTATGTTTTTTATGTAATAGCCCCGTTTTACAATAGCCTTGTTGTTCGCAATAAACTAAGTATTACAATTTCTCTTCTGTGGTATTAAGACTATATTTTTTGCACAAAAAAAAACATATGGCTGCTGACCTCTACCGACCTCCGCAACAACAGTTTTGACCATGAATTTATATATCATCACCATCATCATAAAGCCTTTCTCATAAAATTACGTGTATCATCATAAAAATATAGCACCTTAAATATCGCTCACTCACTCTCGAACACGTTGTATAATTCCTCGTCTGTCAATAACGTATAACAATGATTAAATTAATTGTTACGTACCATAATATGCCGTTTCGACAGACTAGGGGATATACAAAGTCAGATTACCTATAGGCTATTAATCAACACTAGGTCAGCTTGGGACATACGATGTTCTCACTAATTGCTAAGACCTACGCTCAATAGGGAAATTAATATAAAGGGCATGTACTCTAGAAACAATTAATTCTGAAGGTGTTTCTACATTTATAGTATTAGAGTTATCTACGTGTAATATTATTTACAATTTTGTTGCAAACGTTACTAAAAACAAAGCTAATTGTTATGTTAATGATGCATTCATTATTCATTGGAAAAGTTTTACGATGTCTTTAGGACAAATATTTCTTCTTTCCTTATGTATATATCTGAATATATAGTATAGTTTCGCCTCTTATCTTTCTTATTAATGTAAGTAACAAGTTGCAACAGAAAGAATATATGTAAAATGTCATGTACACGGTGTTCTGCCTAATATAAAAGCTAATAATACTTTAAATATTAACTTTAAATATTATAAAGTACCTGCGTATATAAAACAAAAATGACCATTGCTTGTTATAAGTACAATTATCTACGTTGCCTGAAAGTGAAATTTTAAAAATATACTTTTTTATTATAAAATTATTTTGCTTTACGCTTTGAAATATCACAAAAAGTTAAGCTTCTTTAACAGGTTCACTGTATAAGAATTATTCCAATTATTCAATTTCCAATTAAATCCTCGCGCGCCATATGAACGCACGGTCGTACACAAGGTGGCCCGCTAATTATACCTACAACGCGGGACGGGTTAATATCTAAATAATAAATAAGTATCTACACGGGTAAAAAGGATTTCTTAAACCAAGTAATGTCATTTTCTTAGCAATATTAGCTTAGCTCAAGCATATTTGCATCATATCAAAAATCTGAATATTTTGAACCAAAAACCCATATTTTCTTGTTTGATTTGCTAAATTTAAAACCAATATATTTAATTTGAGTTCAGGCTTGTTTGATTGAAGTGTGATCGATTTTATTTAAACCAAAACCAGAAATTTCGTCAAAGTAAAAAATACTTTTTGAAACCAAGAAATAATTTACTTGCATTCAGAACTATTATACTGAAATCAAATAAAAATATTTAATTCAATCTGAAAGAACTCTTTTCTTGACTCTAAACATTAATTTTATTGGATCAACTAAATATTGCTTTCGCTCAAGTTTTCTGGACCGCAAGAATATATTTTGTTAGCTCAAGTAACGACAATATCTCATATCCACAAAAATGGTTTTTTTAATTCGAATTAACCTGTTATTTCAATTCAACATTTTATTTGTGATTACAAGAAGATCAGACTATTGAAATTAACATATATTTATTTAAACCTAGAGGATATCAATTCGATCTGATACAATAGAAATGTAAAACTAACAAAACCATTATTTCTCTTGATATAATAAAGCATGTTTTTGACTTAAATTATACAAATAGAATAGAATGAAATAATATTAGTCTGTAGTTAAGATTATAACGCTTTGAACTGGCTACACAAGTCATTTTCTGCCTTGAGCTGTCTGGGTTTGGTTGGTCACTGTTGCGCTGTGTTGCGCTTTTACCTTTAGTTATTTATTATTGAAGAGGATTTTACATTCAGTCTGGCCACTTTTTAACGCGCGCGCTGCTCACCGAGTGTAAAGTGTGTGTCATTACATTACCTACTAGGTACATAGTACTACATAGGTATTTTGTACCTTACCTACTTAAGGACGTTAGAATGGAAGAACTTACAGAGCTGCAACGATCGTGCGTGGCTAGTTCCCGACGAAATTGTTAAAATTTTCATAGGTAAGTACCTAATTTGTTTTCCAAAATCTAGGATTTAAGAAGAAAATACTTACTGATATTACAGTTCGTATCTATCCATCAGATTATGCGCTGTTTGTGTGCCTTTATTGTTGTGTGTTGTAAACCTATGCCAAGGTTTAGCCATTGTTAATACTGTTTTTTAATGATGAAATTAATTTATTAATGAGAAAGACTGTTTAAATTATTGTCCTTCCGTCATGTAAAGGATCGACGTAATTTTAAATTAATATAGATGTAAGACAACATCAAATACAATGCTCTGATCTAAAGTAAGTAGCTAAAGCGCTTGTGCTATCAAAATTCGAATTCGAAACCCGTCACCGTTGCATAAAATTCGGATTCCTAGCTGCTACTTCATCTATTTACTCTTTATTTCTTATAGTAAAAATAATGTAAATTAATTATTTATTTACATTACAATTATATTTATTTACAACATAATTAAAAAAAAAAGGAAATAGAAATAAAAATATACACATAATTTTTACAAATAAAAAAGGGACTCCAAATCGCTGCCAAGCGGGAGAGTGCCCAGGACGCTAAATAAAAAACAAACGTCATTGCCTTCAGAGAGTAACATAAAATTTTGTTTAAATTTTAAAAATTGTTTACTTGCTTCGGGGTGGCTCAAACTATGCCCCCTGCCTGCTAAAATATTTCGTACACACGTGGAATTGTTGGCACCTCTGGGCCTGCGCACTTTTTTCTGTTTCAGTGCATTTTTATTTGGGAACAATTTGAAACACAATATTGTTGTGACTGGTGGTGTCAGGACGCCACGCCGTTGCTCTAGCAACGACGTTCACATTGCTGCGCACGCAGCTCAGTAAAGGCGCGCGCATATTTGTCGGTGATTTGAGGCTGTCAAGCGTCAAGACGTCAATATGCCCTGATGCCTCTATGAACATTTTTAGTTACTTGTTATTTTTAATCATCATTGTTGTTTTAGTA